>OMNV01016239.1:0-23559 GCA_900303265.1 Brotula barbata | reverse complement strand
AATTGTATCCCTGGAGGTGTTTATGGGGAGGCTGACAGGATGTTCGGCCCACCAGAAGATCAAAGTCTCCTCTTAAAGTAAATGTGCCTCTGCTCCGTTGTGACCTTTTCAACTCAAATGGGGTTAACATCACAGACGCATGCAAGCCTGGGATTACAGTAGAGGAGCTGGATCCAATGTTAATGTTGCGGTAGCGTATCAGCTTCCTCTTTGCTGCGCTCCACAGAGGAATCAGGATCCTTTTTCAGTAACGGGCAGTGGTTCAAAGTGTGCAGTCACATCAAGAAAAGTTCCTGAACGCAGCTTTGCTTCCATGACAGAAACAAATGAAGAGCATCCCAACTGGCACTGTCACCCTTAAGCTGCAAGGAAAACAGGCTGCTTCTCTTTTGGTATTTCAGTGTATTTTCAGCATTTTAAAAGAACGATACAAACACAAAGTAATAAAAGAAATGGAACAGTTCCAAATTCAAGGCAGTGCTGGCCTTAACTTAAGGCTTCTGTAGGATTACACAGGCTCTAAAACAGAACACCTGAATGACAAATAAAATCAGATACAGAGCATACACAGCACAAAATCAACGGTGACCTAGTTATTGATGAAGTGGGACTGGATTCGGCTCTGAGCTCAGAGGATTAAATCAAAGTCTCCTGACTGTACACTTCAAACATTACATTCATAATATTTATAGCAAAACGCGGCATGAAGACGTGTCACGATTCAAAGTAGCAAAGAGGTTTATCAAATGTGTACGTGAGTGGATCAGAGACACCCACTAAATAAGACGGTTCGGCACCTCGGTGTATAATCTGTCTCATAATTTCAATGAGTTGTATTACCGCAGTCCAATGAATAAATTGGAAGCTAGCAACTCTTTAAACATATCAGGAGTTGGATTTATGAATATTGCCTGCATCACATTCCCAGACTTGGTAATTTGTATGTTTGCATCATTTTATGGATACTGTGCTCGACCAAATAGTTCCCTTTGTTTCCCTCCAGTCATGACAGCTAATTTGTTCCAACCGCAGTAAAAAAAAAAAAAAAAATACAAGAAAAAAAAAGGGGGAAAGCGGGATGGGGCAAGAAGTGAATTCCTCAGTAGCTCACTCAGAGACTTAGTGCTCATGTGTTTCAGAGTCGTCCATCCTCTATTCAGATGTTTTCCGTACTTCAATAACAATGTGATACCAGTGCAGGCAAGCATGTGAATCCAGCCAGCAACTCCACAACAATCACAAAAACATCTCACTGTATCCACATCTGACGCACAGTCGAGGGAAGTGTGTGTGAAAAATCAGATCTGGTGTTTGTGCAAGGAAAAACAGATGACTGGGGTTCAGTGTTTGTACATGGCTCGAGACAAAACATACAAAAGGCACTTTACAGGTCAAATAAACAGCGACGCAGCAATGTGGTGAGCGGGGCAATAAAACGTTTAAAGAAGAAACTGTGCATTCTTAAAGGCCTTTGCTCCATCGTATAAGGCAACAAAGGGCTCAACTCTCGAGTTTCACTGCATCCAAGTTCAAGGAATATGATAAAAAGTGAATATTCTTCACAGACTCGAACATCGAAGCAGTTATTGCTTTACAGTAACAGATTTAAGTTGCTTAGAGACTAAATAATGCAGACATTTTTACGGCGCGAGGATAAGCAAATCCTGACATTGACCATTAGAGATAATACAGCATTGGTTCACTAGTGAATAGTCACTCATTGTGTCATCACTTCCCAGGTTATAAACAGACTAAGTAAACCCTCTTGTGGCATTCACCAGTAATGCAATGTGGAAATCTGGAGCAGAGGCTAGTTTTCAAGTTTCCAGGAGTTTTTTTTAGACTGAGCCATTGTGGAATGACAGCTTTGGAACGCCGGACAGGGTGGCAAGGTTCTCGCTGTTCATCAGAAGCTCACAGTATTTTGCTTTCAGGCCAGACGTGCGTCAATAAATCCTCGAAATGTGACTCACTGTAGTCGTTCACAGCCTCAAAGAACGAACTTCTGTCCAGGCACACAGCAGTGCCTCTCTTTGGAATGATGGCTGATTAGAAATAAAGTAGAAAAGATCCACGAAGAAGATTGAAAGTGCTCAGTGTGTCGTCTCTCAGAGAGCTCAGAAAAGTACAGCTTCTCATCTTGTGAAGGAAGGCCTTAGTGATTCCAGGGAGCGTGTAGGCGGCGGCATCCGTCCGCGACCTGCACAGTCTTCCAGAAATTCTTCCATTTCTGCACGGTGCAGCGCCGTTTCACTTGCCAGTGTGTTAGGAGGGAATGTACTCCGTTTCACCTGCCGACACCTGAGAGATGCGACGCGTGATGATCCTCAGGTGACGGGCTAACTTTCCTGGACGCAACTAGAGAGGAAAAACATGCCAGGGAAGAGATGTTTCAAATGGTAATACTATAATTAGAATGTGAATTAAGTTTCCTCCAAGTCATTAGCATATGACCCTCACACCCCCCACACCCCCACACACACACCCTTCTCACTACTGCATCTCACAATCACTTGATATACTCTTTCTGACCTCCTCTGGCTTCCCTGCCCCCACCACAATCAGTTTCCCATCCTCTAAGCCGACTAGGATGTGGCTGAACTCTTTGGTCACAGACACACACCACACAGGGACCTTCAAGGTCAGGGGGCCGACCACACAAGCCAGGCTGTCAAACAAAGAACACTTACTGTTAGTAAGAACATATAAATGTGTATTCTGACAGAACTCTGATGGTGTTTTGCATTTCTTTACCTGCATAAATCTCGTATGTGCAGGTTGCCCTGGAAGGTTCCTAAGATGACGTAGTCGGACACCAGGTGGACGACGGTTACCTGCTCCTCCATGGTGAAGGAGGAGAGCAGGCGACCGTTTACTGTGTAAACATGGAGGGGATACTTGCCCTACACAAACAGGAGGAAAGTACAGAGTGACATGAACAGGCTTCTTGGACACACTTCTACCTGTTTGCAAATGCACATAAATCCACACAGTATACCTTCCCTGTGCAGCGTTCATCCATCATGGTCTGTACCACGATGTGGCCTTCCATGCCCACTTGGAGCCCTATGATTTGGGATAGCGCATAACCTTCAGCAGGGGGTCGCAGCGTTCGCAGGTAATGGCCTCGCCGGACGGTGTGCACTATCACGGTCCCATCCTGACACACAACAAACAAAGAGTGAGAAAGGATGCGGTCATATCTACGCTAAATTTCCATATTTGAATTTAGTTTTCACTTCACACTTCCCTATGACAGATAAACCAGGGAGATCTTAAGCCGACATTTAAGATCAAGAATATGACAAGATTGCTGCTGTCTAATAAAAAATTATATATAATACGATCGACTACGTCTGTGTAACACGGGATCACGAACCGAGAAATCGTGTGAAAAGTTTATTATTTAATTTCACGCTGTCTTGAATAGATTGTCTGGCATTACAGCACCAGTTTAAGACACATCGCTTTCTCACAATATACAGGCACAAAATAAAATAAAAAGCTGTGTAAAATAAAAAGCTCGGTGTGAGTGAGGTGTAGTTGGTATAAAATTAATGCATCCTCACTTCTGATGGATTACATCATTGATGAGGAACAACCAAAATCCATCATGAATCATCATGAGGAGGTTATTCTTCAATGGCTTTGATCACACAAATGAAAATAGTTTTTTACACTTAATTTTTTACGATTAATCAGGCCCAGCAAGTGTTTGGTATCCAGACAGCAATTATTCATACATGGTGACGCCTCTAACCTTTGAGCCCGAAACAGCCATGTCCAACTCTGTGCTGATGGCCACACAGGTGACCTCCTGGTCATGTCCACAGAGAACCTGCACCGGACGAGGAGACAGGCCACAGGAGAAGCCACCCTGATGGACGGAGATGAGCTTGAATTTGTGGAGCTCTCTCTCTCACCTCGAATTATGAGAACACAAATAGCTAGGATGCAAACGGAACATTCCAAAAATATCTACCTGCTGTAGAACTTGCCACACTATACAGGATGTGTCCCGTGAGCCAGAGATGAGGTAGATGCCACAGAGATCCAGAGCCAAACAAGTAACAACATCTGTGGGGAACAAACAAAAGTACAAACGCATTTTGTCAATGAAAGTAAGTGAGTAATTAACAGTGTTACATCAGAATAAGCAGCTGTGATGAACGTGGCGTACCGATGTGCCGGCAAATCCTGCCCACCAGCTTGCCCTTTGCCAGCTGGGTGACACGGAGGCTGTTGTCCCAGTGGCCTCCGCTGAACAGCAGGCGGCCGTCGTTGGAAACCACCAGCACCTGGGCGCTGATGTCCACACCGGGAGAGAATGGTCCACTCAAGAAACGTTGCGTTCTACAACGCAGAGGAGGATTGGAAAGATCAAAGCGAGCTCAAAACAACAAGTGAGAGCGAGCTGAGTGAGATTTACCATCAGAACATTAAACTGTCATGACATCCGCAAATTACAACTCGTGTGAAATCCGATGTTGAAAAGGTTCTCATGCTGATTTATCTAGTGTTGGTGATCCATGTCTTTGGTATGTCTCAAGGACGGTCCGTTAAGCAACAACAAAATGATTGTTTAATTAATTAAAGATGAGTCTGAAGCTTCACAGATAAAGGCTGCAGTGACAGACACAAGGAATAATCTCATCCAGCTGTTGGGAGAATTTTATACATCTTTTGAAATGACAAATGTAGATATAAAGGAAAGTTACATTTAGTTAGTTTGATTGTGATATGCATTCTAAAACAGAGAGGGTAGATTAAAATGCAATGAAATACAGGCAGGCTTCTCTCAGGACAAATTGACAGTAACTTAAAAGATGTAAAAGCATAACAAATCCACTGTAAAGGTAAAAACATACAAACGGTCTAAATATGAGATCCAAATCATCCAAATGTACGCACAACACACAAAAAGCAAGAAGCTTGAAGCACCATCATGCTTTCTCGTATGTGACAAACAGGCTTACACTCACTGAGGTTAGGATTTCTGAATGAAAAAGCAATTAGAGAAAGAGAAACAGCCATTCAAAAACAACTAATTATAGATTACTGTTCAGAAAAGCCCAAAGTTCATGAATTCCAAACAACCAAATTGTGTACACACAGTGTTTTGCTGCTCTCTTATGTCTTGCACTATTATGGGTTGTTTTTCTTTATTCTGTATCTTAGACTGCTATATTTATTCATATTTATTATACTGTTATATTTACCCTATAATTACCATAATTGTGCATCTACGCTGCTGTTTGCTCCAAAACAACATTTCATTGTACCTGTTCAATGACAACAAACTATCTTATCTTAGATATACCAAATGTATAGGACGCATTTTGGGGAATGATACCCTGCACATCTAGAATAAGGAGACATTTAGGTGATATTAAAAATTCCATATCTTAAGATGTCATTTTTAGATTCTTTTTAATAATAATAACCTTTCTGTGTGCTACACGGTATTATTAATGAGTTGCCAATTAGAAAATGACCAGCTGAATGTAAAATCCTCCACATATCCCTGCGCTATGTGCCTTAGAATGAACTGAATTCCGGGGTTCAGCCTACTCACTTGGGATTGGTCATCGTTGGATCCTTGGTGAAGGAGAAGTAATTGACAATGTTTTTGTCAAATGGCTGCCAGCTGTGCATCCCGAGCAATCCATTAGAACTCACGGTCACCTGAAGAGAAAGAGCAGCACCGTGAACATAAACAACATTATTTAAGATGAATTTTCAAATTTATGCAAATTTAGGGATGTTGATTTTCCTTTTTCTCTGATCTCTGTGGCAGTTTCCAAACGTCCTCACCAGTATGTCTGTGCCTTGGTTGAGGAAGGAGTGATTTTGATTTTTTGGTACCACTGCCTGGACCAGAGGGAGACCGTCGCTCACCACCTGAGACAGAGTACGTGCACCATGTTAACACGTCCATGTAGCCACGCCCCCATCACAGTAGCATCACACACACGATTACCAACAGTAATAAATGAAACATTGGGGATTGAGTGGCGTTGGTGGCACGGAAAGAAATGGATTTTTACCTGTACAAACGGCCGTAGTTTTTGGAGCTGCTCGAAGATGTTAAGAGGCATCGTGTCTAAGCGGGCCTGCCGCCTGGCTGCGTTCTCAGCTGACATACGACATGGGTGAGGCTCCTGTTGGAGGTAGGAACACGAAACACAGAGTGAAGTCCAACCAACCAAACTTTAAAAGAACCGATCCAGGCACAGTGCTCAGGCTCCACTCAAACAAATATGGGTCATACTTTGAGCAGCTGGCAGGGGGTTTGTCCAAAGTTACTGATGATGCCTTCCAGGGCTTTGCGCTCGGTCTCATTGGCAATGGCATCCAAATCTACTGCACCTATAGAGGAGCCAAACGTGATGAATACAATGACACAAAAATGTCCTAAATTGACAGATAAGAATGAAATTGTGTTTCTTTAAGCTTTACCTTCGTATGTGCAGTAGTAGAAGACATTGAGGGCTTTCACGGCCTCTTCACCTCTCTGCTTGTAACCAAAGATCAGGTCGATCCACTCGTGGAGGTGACTGGAAACGTGCTCACATTCCTTGGAGAACATACAAACAGAGCTTCTGTCATCTGAGACCGCTTGGATGTTCGATCTGTGCGGGTTTTAGGATTCGCGGGTGTTTACGTTGTCTCACCAGTGCTTGCCTGTGCTTCTTGATGAAGTCCTCTCTTGATGAGGCCCAGCGTGGGAGCAGAACATCTGCCACTGCGTCCTGTGATATCTGCAAATGGCCGAGGTCAAAGCCTACAGGAGTTATGCAGCAGACAAAAATGTCAGCCATCCATGTCTCTTTGGACATAAGAAAGCATGCAACTTTGCTTTCCACCATTTATTTTCTTCTGTCTTACCATTTATGTTCTCCAGGAATTCTGGGAAGTAGAAGAATTCTGGGATGAGCTCTTTGACGTCTGCGGGGCTCTCCATGCGGGCCTGCCAAGCTGCTGGCACCGAGTGGAACTGTCTGTCTGCACAGTCGAACCTAAAAAAAAGACGATTGAAGCAATATGGCGCCAGCAGATGATACAAAGAATTTTATGTAACATCAGGTTATCGGTCGAGGTTCTCACCTGCCGCTCTGCAGCTGGATGTGCAGCGTGGTGAAGGGTTCCATGCGGATCATGTAGTGCATGACTCCTGCTGCATTTGAGTAGTGTGTGCCATAGTGGAACTTGTCAATGGTGCCTGTTGGGTCCTCAAAGCTCTCATACCTAATTATAAAATAGAAAACACAAAATGTGTATAGGGAAATACACACGAGTTTTTACAAATCACCAAATTCACAGAAAAATCTCACGTGTGTATATGGTTTACAACACCTACAGTAATGTGTGTAGAGTGCACGTGGATTAGGATAGAGTCTTCTGGCATACCACCAGGGGGCACGATTACAAATCAAATCAACTTTAAATTATGAATAATCTTCTGAAGCATGTCCATAGTTTGTTCGTCTCTTCTGTCTTAGTAGATAACGGTTTATGTTTACTTTCTTCCATCCATTTTCTATACACACTTATCCTTATCCTTTCCAGGCGTCATTTGGACAGTGGCGATGCGGGTAATTTAGCCACCAATTCACCTTAGCACGATTGGTAATTCCAGTAGGTAGTTAATTGCTTTGTGTTATAAATGTTATTATCAAAATTAATTCCTGATGGTGTTTGTTGGTTATTCTATAGCTTCACAATTGGCTGTAACCATTAAAAAAACTATTACAATTACAGTATTGGGTAAGAGTTCAAATAACCAAATTCAGTGGTCCTTTAGAAACTGCTGAATCCTCAACGTGAAATTCCCAACTGTTCATCACAAGTTATGGTGAATAACGGTGGATTACATAGATTTGCTTTTCAACACCATACTTACTTCTCTCGCACATTCTGTGCGTGTCGCGAGTTGACGACACCTATGGGTTTGGACAAGTCTCTGAAAAATGATGGATCCTCCAGATCAAGAACAGGAGAGGTGTAGTCACACAGTACCCATGGGAACTAAAGAGAGACAAAAACACAACTGCTGCATGAGGCCTCCTGACACGCAAACCAAATCCAGAGAGGACTGAAGACGTGAAGCATCTTTGTACGTATTTTACTTACCACTGGGTACTGAGACAGGTCGTTGTAAGTACGTCCAGAGATGGTGTTCAGTTGCATCAAATACTCAAAATTGGAGATCTCTCTGCATACCCATTTCTATTGGAAACATCAACATCAGATTGGTCTCAGGACACATCCAACATTGTCATTAATACTCAGATACAGAGAGGACTAGATAATAAACCTGTGTGAGTCCAGATGCCACCAGCAGCTCTTGAGGGGAGCGTGAGCCGAAGTAGAAGAGGTTGGGAGGCCTTAGCCCTAGGATCCTAGAATACACTTTGTTTCGTACCTAAGAGCAGAGATAACAACAATATGGTTGTTAGTACATTGTTTCATTTGATTTTATTACAACATTAAGTTCAGATTGACATAAGCATCACCTTCTTTCTGAAGTTCATGAAGTAGTGAGCCTGGTCTATAAAGAATAACTCCAGTGCAGAGCGCCGCAGGTTGTAGCGCCTTAAATGGACTTCTCTGAGCTGAGACAAAGGCCTCTTGAAATCAAACCCTATTCCTGAAGGCAGAGGCACCAGCTTTTATAGGACCCTTAATGAAGTAAATGAAATTCTCAAAATGACATCCAGTTGACATGTTCCTTACCTTCCTCGGTCTCCTCTTTGTCACTGCTGCCATCGTAGAAATAAACGTGGTGAGTGGTAACCTCCAGGCGACCTGGCACGACTGCCACAATGGTAATGAGCTCACAGTCTTCTGACAGAACTAGTTTCTCCTTCTGATTCTCATCTTCTCCCTCCGCCCTCAAAGAAAAAGGGAAAATCCAACCATTTCATCATTCTGCAGAGCAAAAAGCAGGACATTTGTCCACTTTTCAAATACTTCCAATTTTTTGGTGCTACTTTTAGGTGATAGTGATTTGAAGACGTGAAGAGTAAACACGATCGAGTTTTATTGCATCATCATACCAAATAATCATAAAATAGTGAAAACATCAAATGTGCTATAATCTGAAGAACTCGGCCTTTTGTGATGGGAACGGGAAGAGACTCACTTGTTATCCAAAAAGACAAGGTCCTCCTCTCCTAACTTATCATCCTCCATGTCACTCACTTTTGCTTCCTTGGCAACCGCTAATGGGATAGGTTCAGAACTCCGAGGGCTGTCGGCTCCTGTGTTTGGGAAGATGGCAAAAATAATGACAAAATTATCTTTGCTCACCAAAAAAAAGTCCAAACTGATGTGTTTATAGACAGCGACATACCCATGTTGTCCCGTGATGCGCTGGCCTCACTGTGATTATCATAGTTGTAGTTGGGCACAAGTTTGAGACGCATCTTTGAATAAGTTTCAGCACTGGATAATTTCCACTTCACCGCTGGTGGTACCCTGAAGCAAAAAAATGTGAAAAATACTGTTGAGCAGAGTGCAGCCTAGGTTAAATGGTGCAAGTACGCATTTTATTTCTTTTTATACCTGTTGGCCCATGCTCCCCTCTCACTGGTCAAAAGCCTGCGGAGAGCTTTCCAGTGCTGCCACACCACCCCCTGCTGGCCAGAGCTCTGCTTCTGCAAGCTGTGGTACCTGTTGTTCTCACTTCGGACCCGCTTCAGGAAGGGATCCACAATGGCTTCCTGCTTTCACAGACACACACACACACACAAATCTTTACATTGAACACTGCACTTCATCTTGGCTCAGCTTTTATGTGGTGCAGTTTGGAGTGTGAAACTTGGAACGTTTCATAACCTGAAATTTTGTTTTGCTATCTGATCTCTCTTTCTCCTGTATATGCACAGTGCTCATCAGGTCATCAAAGCAGGAATTCCAGAAATTGGACATGATGTCATGACACCTTCCAAATGTGTCCAGCTTATAAAGCTTCATGGTAGGCAGAACCTAAAGGCAAAATTAAAATGTGTGAATTAGAGGCATGAAATTAGATGTTTGTGAATGCATAAAATGCAGCACAGTAACTGCAAAGACACACGCCCACACATGCGCACATACACACACACACACACACACACCAACAGACATGCATCAACTGTTGTATTCTAAACTCATTTGATGGTTTTGCTATCACCGTTTTATAGTTTCAGGACAGAAACACCAAATTACATAAATACAAATAAACCTATGGCATCACCACATACATTTAAAATTTTGAAAAATAAAATTTTAAACACACACACACACACACACACACGTGCACATAGCCTGAGAAAGCAGCTTGGACAATGAGTCACACTGTGGTCAAAGCCAAGGTTATGCCACCGATGCTAATCTACGATGGGATCCGTATATAGAAGTAATCTTAACAAAACAGATTTATGAGCATGCACTGTCACACAGAGTAATGATAAATCCACTGCTAAAATAGAGGGAAGCGTGTCTGTTTGGCGTCTGCTCATAAAATATCTTTGCTTCATGGGCAAACATAAACTGAGCTGCCTAAAATAAATCGTAGGTCATATTGTAAAGCCTTGAGGTATTTCATTTTAAACTATAGATAAGATTTTAAACATGAACATTACATTTTAGAAAATAGATTTACCACCAGGAGGGAACTGGGCCCATCAGGAATGTGACACAGAACAGAGTCAGTAAATGGCTTTTCATATAAAAAAAAAAAAAGGGGAAAGAAGGCAACTCAGAATTTTAAAAGATTCAAAAATATTCTCATAGTCTGCCTTCAACAATGCAGGGACCAGAATTCTTTGTTGCTTTTATCATGAAAGCAGATATGGTTATTTTTGTATTTCCTTGTAATTCACAGCGACTCTCCAGGATTAAGCAGGTTAGACAATAGTTGGTTGGGTGGATCATTATTAGAGAATTTACCTTAATACTATTCCACAGTTTAAAATTAGCTGAAAATAAATAAATAACAATAAAGTTTGATAATTCAGTGTTTGCTTTTGCACCAGCGTAAGAGAAATTATCGGTTATTTCAAATTGTTTATCAGTTTATCTTACTGAGGGGAATGAGATCCTACTATAATGCATAAAATTGTGCACCGTTTTATTCATAGGAAGGACAAACTACATTAAAATATTTCAATAGAAAAAGTGACTGCTCCTCGATGAGGATCGGTTGAAGTGCAGAGAATTAATTTGCCTACGGGGATCAATAAAGTACCCTTCTATCTTCTCCTTCGTTGTTTTTGAAAGTTTTTGCTGCATACATCCTCTTTTCTCCATTCATTTCTATTGTAAAATGACCAAAACAAATTCACAAATATGTCACAGTTCTCTGACTTTCAACAACCACAAAGCATTCAGCAGGGACGCCGACCTGGTTTTCGTAGAAATCTTGCCATTCCAGTGTGTGCCTGTAGGTCTGCAGGTCCTGAGCGAAAGTGGTGCTGCCGTTGGTGACTGGCAGGTTGGGCAGCAGCTTGTGCAGGGTATCGGGGTCAGCGTGCTGGTCCAGGAGTGTTCGCACAATGGGCACCAGCTGGGTGAAGGTCTCTGCGTGTCCTCCGTTGTTGCCATCAGTTCCACCTTCTGGCCACAGGGCGGCGCCAAGCTGACCCAACAGGAAGCACACTTCCTCCCAGCTCAGACAAAGGACTGTCTGGAGCAAGCTCTGCAGCTTCACATGGGCCATCACACACACCTTAAGAGGAAAAGCGGTCAAAAGGAAATTCAAAATAATAACATTACACAATTCTTAATTAGGTAAAACTGATCTAATTTGAATTCCACACTGTATGTCCATTCAACAGGTTTTATTCCCAATAGAGTAGAATTAATTTATTGATTCTGTGATTTTAGGGCTGTTTGGCTGTGCTTGTTGTTGATTAACACAAAGGGGCAGCAGGCGGTGGAAAGACATACGTGGACTCTTCATCAATGATTAATTGATCCTCACCAGCAGCAGTCATAACTCTGAGGGGAGCTACTCTCTGAGAACACTCCCTAAGAGGAATGTCTGCAATGTCTTTGAAAAGGGAGCCATAGAAGGCCTGGTATTTCTAAACTTTGACTTTATCTGGGTGAACTTATCAAGTTAAATACATATGGTAAACACTCAAAATTTATTTCCCTCAGGTGTTTGGGTTGAGAGAGAAGTCTACAGTATGAAATGTTTGATATTTATGATGTACTCCTCAGGATACAGTAAATAGTTGTGGGTGAAGCTGACCTGTGAGTGCTGCTGCTGCATATAGCCGGTAATGATGCGCAAACCAATCTGGGCCATTTCCTTGAGTTCATTGTTTCCTGGACTACCAGGGGTGCTATGCCAGGCCTGCAACTTGTCCAGCAGGTTCACCACCCCTTCGAAGATCTGCAACAGCCGTCAACAAAGAAAGTTAACAAAAGGTCAGACCTGTTTCCACGCCTTGAAGCATCAATAACTACATGTGGCCTGTCAGTATGTCAAAAAATCCAACCTGCATCCACCTACATCCAAACCATGTTTCTCCACCCTTCAGGACCGCGGGACACACAATTCAGCATGAATAGACAGACACACCCAGAAGCTCCTCCTTGAGAATCCAACAATGTAACTAGTTATTAATATTCGCACTTTTTTATAAATGGCACTCTGCGAGGACGTGTTTCCAAATAAAACTAAAGTGACAACACAGGCTACCAATACGAAAGATTACAATTATAATGTAACCAAACAAGGATAAATGGGCCAAGAATATGGCTGTTACCTTTATTGTTCTCATCACCTCTCTTGAGGTTACATTTTATCATTTGCTGATGATCCATTACACACTGAGACTGGCATAACTACTATGATCATATGAGCTCATTGCTAAGGAGACAACACCCCACATTAGGTTGTACACCTTCCACTAGTGGGAAGTTACGTTTTTTTTTGCTTTATTATGATAGGTACAGTAAAAGGACAGACAGGAAGGACAAGTTGGAGAGGTAATGACATGCAGCAAAGACCACAACCATCCAACCAATAAGACAATGGGGCGCGTCCTTGTGGGTTGTTTTATATGAGGAACACATGAATTTGGTCTTTGAGATGGCATGCAATAGATGACAACCAAATTATTTGTTTTGTATTCTGGTGAAAAGTCTTAACTTTTTAAAAATACCAAATATATCGGAATGCATTCAGTGGAAGTCTGTAAACAACAATACCCAACACATCCACAATACAGTGAAATTTAAGGGAAATGAAAAATGTCATGGCTTCCAAAAGTAAGGTCTACATTTTAAATGACTTTTCTATGTTGTATAATCAGCTACAATTTGTTACTAATGGGAAAAGGATCCTTAAATTGATCTAGTCGTTTAAATACCTCTGACCCATATTCCTTAAGGTGTACTCAATAAACAATTCAATCATCAGTGTTTAACTGGTTGATACAGCACACAAAAGATCTAAAATGAGAGGTGGCGGAAGATGGTTGGGCATAGAATTATGCTCGTGTACGTGATGTACCTTTTCACTCCACAATGTGTTGTTGTCTGTACCCTCAGCAAAGAGGAAGTCCTGCAGCAGCCTAAGGAGCCGCACCAGGCTGGGACAGAAAGGCAGAGACACTCCCTGTGCACCCCTCAGGTCAGACAGAGACGATTCCAGCATCATCTCCAACAAACTGGAATTCCATTACAACACCACAGTATGACACATGAATTTTTTTCTTGACATATATTGACCTTAGAGCGTGTTCTGATAGAGCTACAGGCGTGGCTCCGTTTATTTTTCCACCGTGACCAGGGTTCACTTGAATACAGTATTGTTTCACTGACATACTGACCTGCGTTTGATGTCATCGGGCGGGCGGACCAGTTGGCAGGAGGAGCCCAGTTTGGTGAGAACAGAAAAGACTTGTCCTCGCCCTCGCCACACCACATCCTCGGACCCTTCGGCCCCGCTGCCGCTCCACAGTACAGAGAACACTATGTTGGTAAGCAGGTTGCACAGCTCCTCCTCTGGGGTCTGCTGTTATACAAACAACATTTAGTCTTGAAAAAGAAGTAAAACAATAATACAAAACTCCTGATCTGATACACTCAAGGTTCAATTAACCTGCAAGCGTACAAACGAGCAACACTGAGCTCCCCCTCTGTGTATTCCGTTTGTATCCCATCATCCTCAAGTAACCATAAGTACAGAACACATTGCACACTGTTCAAAGCCGTTTAATTAGATTTTGGCTTCAGCTCCTGAAACCAAACAGAATTTATATTCTGCAATACTTGGCCCCAAGGTTACTCTGTTTCCGTGTCAGCTGTTCAGTTGTAATTTGATTAAACAAATATGAATTTCAGAATATTCGCCATCTAAACATAAAGTCACTGAAATGATAAAGTTCTTTAGAGGAGAATCTTGTCCTACTGAGTGTAAGGAATTCTTTTTAAAGTCCACAGACCGATATCCATGCAGAAATAAATAAGGCTTTGTCCTTAATCGGAACAGGAATATAGATTTAGCTGAAGACTGACACAGATGTAGGAAACTATAAATGTGCTATGCAGGAAATAAGAATGGTGGATTTTGTAACCAGTTGTAACACTTTGGCAAACAGTTGAATAGAATGGACATCTAAAATGGCCCTCGTCCCGACTGGGACAAGTGTCTGCTTTGTCGTGTTGGTAAAATAGTAATTTAGTGACTCACTGAACTGGTGTTGATGGTGAGGAAGAAGCCATACCTGTGGGTTGGACGTGTTGGAGATGGTGTCTCCAGTAGGAGGGTCTGTTCCGTAGCTGATATCATCAAGCACGTTTGACAGACTGGAGCTCTTCCTGGGTCTGAGGGGTGGAAAGGCTTTGCTGTGCTCTAGAGGAGATGGTGTGTTTGTCAGACTGTCTACAGGTGTGTGTGTCCCTAAGCTGGTGTCTCCTGTGACTCCATAGTCCAAATCAAAGGAAGCTGTTCCAAAAGATGTCAGAGGCTGGTAATCTCTCCCCTCCTCATCAGTGTTTGACAAGGTGACATCCACTATATTGGAGAGGGAAGATGAGTGGCTGCCCTGATCCACTGAATCAAAGGACTTAAAATGGACGGAGTAAGAGTAGTTTTTCAGTGGGCCTCCACCGCCACTAACTGGTGACTGAGACAGATCACAGGATCCCTCAGAGAAGTCTCTGTGACCACCATCCTCCACTTCCTCATCTTCCTCGTCCCGCGAGGAGCGGTAGTTCAGGAATACGTCCGTGCGTGCGTCATCAATGACCAGGGCCGGCATCCTGCGCAGGGGAGGACGAAAAGTGGGCTCCATAGAACTCCGGTTGCTGGAGCTTGAGAAGGTGGTGGCACGGGACTCATATGACTCTTTCACGTACAGCTTGGTGAGAACATCCTGCCAGCCAGGCTGCTTGGCCAGCTGCTTCACGTAATCCTCATTGGAGTAGATGAGATGAAAGAGCTGAAAATCAGAAGGGAGCAAAGAAACAAGAGTCAGCAAGGTTTCATTAATAACACAAGAAAATTCACCATGATGAGGTTTTCAGCAACGTGTGGCACTTTGGGGCGGCATTTGACACAAAATCAATCAAAACATGGATTGATTTACCCGAGTCCCCCATTTACCACCGTCAAGACACAATATTAATAGGTACATCTCGCTTCAACAATAGAAAGTGAGGAGAAAAATTAAGCACAAATGCAAACCAGTTCCTGAAGTAACTTAGATTTCTTTATTTTTTTCAAACAAGAAAAAACACAAGACTGGAGACAATACACATTTCTCACACAGCATACTGGCAGTAATAAGTTAGGAAAGATTAAAAAACAGCTCTGCCAGTTGAAAATGAAAATTCAATGATAACCGCTGAATGTAAATAACTGATGTATGGATTGTGTGGTTGGGCTGACCTTTCGGCAGACATCCAAGCGAACGGTGAGCTCAGCTCTATGTGATAGACAAACCACAGCCAGGAGGTCTCTGAAGTTTGGGCTGCTATCTGTGGGACAACAACAAACATAACTTTCACTTACAAAGGCAACTCTTTGTAATATCTGTTTCAAAATGAGCTGAACGACTTCAGCGTTACCTGTAGCGAGGACCTGCTCATACAGACAGCGCACGGTGGTCATGGTTATGGGGATGTTTTCATGGAAACACACCAAGCCAAGGTAGCCAAAGTCCTTCAGTTTAATGCGCTGCTTGTTGCGCTCAGACACACGTTCACTTTTGAGGATTTTGTATAACACCTGCAACGTTGCAGAGAAAAAGTTATCAGATTGGTTTACTTTATTTCAGTCGTTTTTCAACTTAAAAGGCGAAACAGCTACAGATAACAAACTCTCTCCAGCTGAACTACAGTATATTGAGTAAGGTCCAGCTGGATGCTCTCACCCTGAAGACCCTCTCTCTGGCCTCATCTCCAAAGGTGGGGGTGAGCAGTACGCTGTAAAGCTGCTCCACCCCCCACTCCAGCAGCACGGCCTGCACCTGCTCACGGGGAGGGCTGCTGCGCAACAGCTCATACAGCACATCCAGGGCGCTCACCAGCTGATTGAGAGAGTGCAGACAAATGAAGAGGGAGGCAGATAAAGAAGCGAGAAAAAAAAGGTTAAGGGAGGGCAAGGATTTCGAAAGAACAGTGATGCAAAGGCCTGTGGATGAAAATGCATGTGGATGATCGAGGAGAAGGCAAGTGGTGTTTAGAAGTGAAATACTGCAGTGAAGACGTTAGATGATGTTAAAACAGAGATAAGACACATGAGTGTAGCACCTGCTGCTCCTCTGATGCTGTCAGAATATAGGCGAGGAGACTGTGAAGTTCCTCCGGGGTAGGAGACTTGAGAAAGTCTTTCAGCACGGAGAACAGAGACGTCTGAATCATTTGTTTCTCCTCTGACAGGGGACTGCCATCTTTCTCCACACTGCCTCAGTCGAAAAAACAAAGATATCAGTAAAAAAGAAACTCTGCAGTGGACGTGTTTTTTAAATCTTATTGTGTTTGTGTATTTCTCACCTGTAATACGTCCGAATGGTATCCAGAATGTATTGCACCCCGTACTTCCTCCTCAGGCGCTGCTTGCCTTTGTTTATCACAGTTGCCATGTACTGTACATGGGCTTTGGAAGAAAATAAATTCACTGTCATCTCTTTTCATTTGACATTTTGAAACGTCAAACCAATATCTATGGTTGCAACAAAGCATTCATGTACAAGTCAAGGTTCACAAAATCAGGTTAAGGAGCAGATATAGTCTCTATCCTTGCCACAGCTCAATTCCTCTGTGCTTTTAACCTCAGTCACGGTGTAAATATGCATATAAAAGGGACTGAACACACATCTGTAACAGACATGAAAAGGTTCACAGGTGCATTACATGAAAACAAGGCCTACATGCTCCTTACCCAGGCAGACAGTGAAGTGGCTTTTAGTCCAGATGCGAAAATCAAAGAGCAGGTAATGGTAAAGCTGTTGCAGCAGTGAGTTGTTGCCATCCCTGGAGACATGCTCCAGCAGAAGCTGACATGCCCTGAACACGTTCATGTCCATCATACTGCCTGGTACCTGCAGAGGAAGACGAGGGCAAACAAAGGCACTTATAAACTTATTGACAAAGTTGATGAAGAGAGTTTGGATATGATCCAGACAATTTTGAAACAACCACTTTTGCACTTTAGCCTGGACAGGCCTGGCAGACCCACACCAACATGGGTGCACCACCAAAAATGTCAGTACACAGTCTTTCATTATGTAGACATCCATTGCGGTCAGCTCATCTCGTATCACACTGACAAACGGTGAAAGTATTCGCCAAGTGGATAAATTACAGCTAAGCAATTGTCATGAAGGCTTTTGACAGCTGTCGGACTGTGCCAGGTGGTTCCAATGACGTTTCATCCGTCTGACTTTCCACAAGCTTAATCTGCTTCAACTCATCTTCAATGTTTTCTTGGTAGTGTAAAACTTAATTTATTTTTGAAAAAATGTCTTCAAAAACACAGTGTTTTTTCAAGAGGAGCCTGAGGAAAGTGACCATGAGCAGACTGAGGGCCATGGATATCTCAAATATGAGTCAAGGCGAGTTTATCTGCCGCGGCAAGTACCAATCCGTCTTCTGTAACAACGCAGAAGCACAGCCCACACTGAAGATCGGGGTTTGACACTATTTGGCTTTCCAAATTCAGCAACTGGCTTTATTCCGGCCCATATATTAAGTGTCCAAATTACTCCCAACTTCCAACAATAGTAGTTTTTTGTCTGTAGTGCTTTTTTTTATTCCATAATTCTAGTGAGTAATTGGCCAATTCAAAAGATGCTGATTTTACTTTTTACCCCACAACTGATTGTCCATTACCAATGTTGTACTTTTGGTTGTAATCAAGACATAATATCGTTTCCATAATTCAGGTATCTTAGTCATACAATAGATTTCCATATCCTTTTCCAGTCAGTGCTTACTAACGCGCTGCATAAATTTCCACACGCAATCATGTAATCATGTCATTGTGAATGAAACACTGCTGTGTGAACAAAAGCGTGATAAATTATACAGCAATTATGCAGCAGTAGTGAAATGGAAAAGGTCAAAAATTAATATTCAAATGCAAATCAGGTCTCAAAATAACTTCCTGGAAGTGGTAACAAACTGAAGTGCAGGGTTCTTACTTTGCTGAGCATGGCTCCTATCACACTCGGGCCGTGGCAGTGCAGCAAACTCTCCTGATTGACTGGGTGATGACGAATGAGGTTTTTTATCAACAGCAGGAAGGCAGCAATGCTGTTTCTCTCCAGTCGGCCCTCTGTGAGACACATAATAGAGAGCATAAAAAACTCATAAGGTTTCCTGTATTAAACAAACATTTTTTTATTTACGTAGCACTTAGTTATTTGTCATCTCATAGTATCTCTCAAACCTCAGCAAGCGCTTATGTTCCATGTAATCTCATTTTGTGGGTGTCATTTTAGTATTTACTTATGCTGAGAACATAATATACCCCTAAATTGGCTGTAATGAGCCAACGTGGTGACACAATTTACAGCATCTAATGTTTTTGTGGCACGTTCTACATGTTGTTCAATCATGTTGAATTGAGATGAATGATGACTCAGTGCTACGGAATATCTTCTTCATTTCAGAGTTACCAGCTGTTTCAAGTCTAGTTAAGCGCAAAACACAGCATAATCTTTAAAAATGGTCTCATGCAAATTGGCAGTGTTTCCATTGAACGGTGTTGCGTGAATACGATGAGCAGTCAGCACTGCGTGAGATTTCCTGCAGCTCCACAATCATTACATCTTCAAATCTGCCTGTGTTTAGTGTGACCTGGAGGTCAAGACCAAAAACTTGGATTACAAAATGGCCAATCACCTAAGTTTGCCATGTTTGGTTAACAGCCATGTATGAAAGACACCAATTTCTGAGACCCAGTGGGTGCAACATTTCTGCGCACGCAATTCATTATTTGTGCAAAACTATCAGATGACTCATTGAGCCAGCTGTGTGCCCCACACACACCTCCTGCGTGATCGCTAATTTGCGAAGACTGTTCCCGCTACAGTTTTGTGAATCCATTCTTTATCAACACACCACAAAACCAACCTCAAGCAAATGTAAATACCTCTATATTCAATACTCAGCTTCGCATTGGACACAGATACACAAAGACAAGTGTTCACACCTTGTGAGTCATCGCAGACGCACAGCAGTCGGTGCAGTCATCAGTTACAGGAATGGAACTAAACTAAACTTGACTCACCCGCAGACTTGTTCAGTGGCAGCAGCATGGCAGCAGCGTTTCGGGGGGAGGTGAGCTCCAGTCCCAGCAAGTCTGAGGTCTCTTGAGCACCGTTGTCAAGCTGCTCTGCCTCACTTACTTGCTCTAATAAGGGCAGCAAAACCGCTGTACCTCCAACAACATTCACAACCTCCTACAGGGAGGAAGAGAAATGGATTTTTAATCATGTTAACACAGATAAAGTTAGAATAGTTTAAATTATACTAAACATCTCTTTAATATCCAACCTTGATGTCCCAGTTCACTACTCTGTGTCCTGTCAGCCTGCCATCATAGTAGTGATTGGGAGACAGATCCAGACATATCTGACTCTTGCAGGCCTGAGACAAACACATATATAAACAAGAATATTATACAAGATACACAAATAATCAATATCAATCAATAAGAGCAGTTTTCTCAGTTATTCACCTGTGGAGTGTAGTAGAGCAGAAGCTTGCTGTTGAGGTCAGAAAGTTCTCCATCCACCTTGAATAAGGACACATGATTGGGGCCTGTAATGAGGAGCAGAAAACAAAGTGGCTCATATATTATTCAAACATAACTTTGCCTTAAAACAAAGCATTCCTGTACTCAAGGCATGTGTGTATTGGTGCTTCTGGTTTCTGGGCATTGGGATTTACCTTATTACTAATTCACTCAGAGTAATTATAATTATATATTTTCCTCCCAAAGTATATAGCTCTATTTATGGACATGATCTAAATAATAATGTCTGAGCTACCGGCATCGTGTAGAGCCTTGGCCTGTGCCGGCTGTAGAGCCTCATGGCAGATGAAGGCGGTGCCGAGGAGCCCATCCAGAGAGGTGGGTGTTCCCCACTCTGTGTCCTGCAGCCCTGCTGCGATGGTGTACACCGTGGAGTCATGCGAAGCGCCCCCTCCCGAAAAAGTTGCTGGGAAGGACACGGAACGGTTGAGGGTGGGGGGCGAGAAGTTAAACTCCGATGATGAGAGGGAGGTAGACAGAGTGGGGGAGGTGGTGGTGGTAGTGGTCCGGTGGCCGGCAGAGCCAATGCAGCAGGAGGTAAAAGGCTTTGAGGGGTGGAAGAGAAACACAGGAAATTAGAGTGAACAAGGGGAACTGTTACCATTCATTATCAGAAACAGGGGGCTGGTGGTGAAGGGATATTATTGATATCAAGATAATTTTGTTATTACGCTTCTCCCTTAGCAGTTACCTCGTTGAAAGAGGGAAAGCGAAGCTGTGAGGTTTTTTGCTGTTCTCCATCGATGTAAATGGTAACCAGGTTCTGGCCAAAGGGGCGACGACCAGGAATGTGGACTACTGCCACTGAATGCTGTGAAATACAAATATAGAGCTCCAAGGATGTTAAAAATGACTGATTGTACAACTTTTTATGTACTGCAAACAGTTAGTGTAATTTACTCAGCTTTAATTTATCTATTTCTCACATCTGTGAAACCGCATATTTTCCTTTGGGACCAAATCTCTATTTGTTTGGGACAAGCTAAATCGGCTGAATCAGACCACTTTCTTAGTATTTGTTTCCACACTCACCCAGCATGAGTCAGCTAGTTTGTACTTTGGCAGCGGCACAGCCATGTAGTCTTTCTTAGTGCAAACTGCCACCACCAGCACACCCTCCATTGTGAAGAAAGCTTCCAGTCCAGTTCCACTTGCTGTGAAGAAACTTCGCAGGGAGAAACGAGTTGGTGTTATAATTGAATTGAGTGGTTCAGATTCAATTATGTCACCAATAATTACACTGTGTAACATAATTGACCAGTAATACCTGTAGAGCTGTTTCCTGCGTGCACCCTTTCCAAACGCAAGCTGAGCCCCTGTGCCCTGTGAGTTGGAAGAAGGTTTATGTGTGCTGGAGAAGTCACTGTGACAGGAAGGGAAATCCACATTGAGGCAGAACCAAGCATGAAAGGCAAACCCACTGCCTGGCCAGCGCTGGATTGTGGGTACCATAATGCCTGCCATTGGAGGTGAAAGATCAAAGTACTGCAAAGCACTACCCTGGCCTACCCTGGCCGCCATGGCCGACAACACCCGGATGATGCGGGTGCAGTAGGGGTGCATTCCCCTCCCAGCCCCAGTGCCACTGTCCTGATTCACCCTGAGTAGTCTGAGCAAGCTCTTCAGCTCCTCTGGTCTAAGACACAGAGAGCCCAGGTCCTGGAGGAGGCCCAGCAGGGCATCAGCACACTGCCTGTCCAGAGTGTGCGGCTGGGAGAGGACTTGCAGCAAAGCCCCCATCATCCCGGCCTCCACAGCCACAGTGCGACAGGACAAGGAGCCCCCGCATACGGTAGCCAGCCAATTGGCCACCAGCAGCTGGAGGTCCCTCTGACCTGACAAATCAGGCAGCCACTGCAGGAGCAGCAGCAAGGGCTGGTCATTACTGATGCCAAGGTGATGAGCGTGGGCATGCTCACCCTCCACTGCCTGGAGACAGATATGGAGAACATAATATCACTAGAACAAAGACATTGTATGAAACATTATGGAGAAAGTCAAGAAATTCACAATCATTTCAGATAGATTTCTGTCACCAAATAAAATCTCTAATTAATGGGTAGAATGTAGAAATGTGCTGTTCACCATGTTCATCAGCTCCTGCAAAAGCCTTTTGGTGGGTTGACTTTGACTCTTTAGCACATCAAACAGCTGGGAGTAGCCAATCCTCTCCTTGAAAACCTCCTAGGGACAAAAGGAGACGGAAATAGGCTGAAGACAGCTGCTCCGCAGAGGATAACTAATTGGCACACTTCCAAAAAGTGAAAGGAAATACAATGAGATTTCCTAAATGAGCGGAAAAACGTCTGTTCTCATTTCTCTCTCATTGCTGATGGTAGTGTGGGCATGCAATTGAATATTTAAATGGCAAGAACAAAAACTAAAGAATACACAAACACCAGTCAAATCAGTCAGATCAACATCAGTCAAAAAGAACCTTACCTTAGCAGAAGGAGAGTTGCTCATTATAGCTGTGAGAACTCCTAAGGCATGAACTGTTATACTATCAGATCCGCGCTCCCAGACCTGCATAAAAATAGGGAGATATATTTGATTGTGGATTTGATTTTTTTTTTTTAAAACATGCCATGGCGTGACACACAAACCTAACCAAAATGTATTAAATCCACTCATTTATGTATCTGTATCTTGCATGAGGAAGTGAATCATCTCAACACCACAATCACTGGAGAGGATGGGGCCAAATTAGGAGAACTGCACCCGTCACCGAACAGTCACCTCTTTGTTAATTACTAAAAGATCCCAGCATGCAAAACCAAAGCCGACAACAAAAAAAGAAACAGGCAAACCATGTCTATCACAAGAAATTAGACTTAATCCAACCCAAGGTTTTCATATGAGCATCACAAAGAAGCCAAAAATAGTGACAATTCTAATGCTGAAATAAGGGAAGACATGTCTGCAGAAAATCTCATGCATGACAACAAACTCAGCATGCTCAGGTTGCCCAGTGTTGTCAACAGGGAATTCAGCCTCTGATTACAAATGGGGTGTAAAACAACTCTCCTACGTGAAGCAGATCTTTCTTACACATTTTTAAAAGAAAGATTTATAGTGAGTGGAAGACAACGTAAAAACACTGGACTGCATTCCAGATGGACACATCGCATGAAAGGGAACTCCAGAAAAAAATGATCACATATAACTACACTAACTGCTTTATTTACAAATGAGTGTCAGCTCAGACTTCCTGCCTCAGGCTTCCTGTTTAAATAGTTCAGAGCAGTTAACAGGTAGAGTGAAGGCTGAGTTTCCTGCTGACAGACTAATGT
>OMNV01016238.1:91607-150574 GCA_900303265.1 Brotula barbata | reverse complement strand
ATGTAAACACAGTGAATGTGATTGAATATGTCAGGGAAACGGAGAGAGGGAACAGTGTTAAACCCTTGGTGCTGCCTCATAGGCAAAGAGGAAGAGCGAGCTACCTTCACGCTTTTTAACGCAAACCTACGTTCTAACGCTGATCGCCTCTACAGACACTACAGACTTAGGTTGAGGCTAACAGGGAGAAATATTTATCATCGGTACAGTGTTGTAATAATAGTAATAATGTGAAATCAGAAGACAAGGCGAAACTCATCCAAAACCCTGGAGTTGTACACTAATCAACATGTGTCATCCTGCTGGACAACATGGACTCACTGTCTGCGCTCTGTGATTGAATCTGTCTTTGAACCCGAGAAGATGCATAACAAAGCTAGTAACATCTCACGGCAGGCTGAAGGCTGGGCCCCGGCCCGGTGCACCTGTACTAAAACAGAACTCTAACATTTCTTTTATGACTGATTTTTTTGTGAATCTGTCCTTTCATAATCTTAAAATGATTTTCCGTCCATGTGGACAGCTTGTGAGGAGACACTGGTGTTTCCTTCCACGCATGTGTAGCTGTATCTTTAAAGCATGCAGCAGCTGCTCTTTATTAGCGGCATTTCGCAAGATTTTGCATATCTGGCAGCATCTTTTAGAAAATCCTGATTTATTTGCTACTTACGTGCAAATCAGGACCTTGAATGTATGTCCCTGGCTTTCAGGACGGTGCGCTCTCTGCTTACTCATACTCATACTCATATATATGTATTCCCGGGTAGATGTTGGCTTGTTAGCCCTGAGATTTTGTGGTCTGTCAGACAGTGTGGAGGGTGTAAAATGCATTTATATGAGGTAGGCTGGAGTTAGTGTGAGGTCACTCCTCTGCTGCAGAGACAAACTGGGAGGTCGGCCTGCTGTGTTTACATACTGTACCAGCCTGTCAGCTAAACAGCAGCAGCAGACTCCCAGCCTGGATTCTTCACTCACATAAACATGGCCACAATGAAAGCCACATGGGCACTGTTACTTAACAATCACATGCTGAAACCCTCTGTCTAACCTAACTCTTACCATACACACCACATACAAGCACTTTGGGTTTACGTGACATCCATAAACTCTGTGCTTGGCTTGGCTGGGACTGAGTATCAAGTGACACCGATTATGTTCGTCGCCATCATAACATCACAGCAACGCGCAGAGACCGTCTGCAAAACCCCAGAGACTGGAGGCAGCCGTGTTCTGTCAGCAGACTGAGTTTCAGAGCAGAGGTAGAAATACCGTCTACCACTCTGCTGTTCCCAGTCAGTCTAGGCTGAAACATTATTTTATTGAACGGGTCCGTGGAGCAGACTACAGTCATATGTCATCCTGCTCTCAGAAAGTTACCTGACGTGAATGCAAACAAGCTTCAATGAGCTGAATGTTCTCCACTGGCCTGAGGGACACAGATGAGTCAGTTTACAAGGATACACTCCTGTTTAGAGATTGAATTACTTCCTACTGGGGTGGGAGACATTTTTAATAAACGTAAAGATCATTTAATAAGTCATTTTTATTGAATATGTCCGTATTTAATGCTACGTTGGATGTTTTGTCTAGCGCTCCTCTGTGATTTTACAGTCAGTTACCTGTATTTTAAGAAAATGTAAGGTTGATTCACCAGAGTAGTTTCAAAGCAGCTTAGAACCACAAACCAAACTGTTTTATGAGGCCATATAGTCTGAAATAAACTGGATTATATTTGGGCTAATGAAACACAAAGGTCTCCATAATCCAGATAATATAAATGGTTTACAAAGCTATTTTCCTTCAACAAACTGGTCACACAGCATGTTTTGAGAAGCCTGAACAATAAGATACCTTTAGTCAAGTATGTACAATCGCACTTCTAAATTTACAACAAACACGCATACAGATGTGCGTTTCTGTTTCCATTGTGAGCTGGACAGTGCAGGCCTTTGCCAAATAATGAACCGTTGGAGAGCCTTCAGTCTGTTTGCCTCCTCAGGGTCATTGTTACTCAGTCACCCTTTCTGGTCAAATTACCGCAGGCTATCTATCTACTGAATACATCAATCACAAAGAAAAATATGACAGCTTCACACATCAGGGAAAAGAATCAGCAGATCTTCGGGAGGCTTTCATTTGAGTCACTGTATTGTTTCTGTTTCCTGTCAATCTCTGATCTGAGTGTGTTTGAAAATCACTGCAGGATTTCTGATTAGGTCCTGAGGGTTTTTTTAACGAGTCACTGCAGGATTTCTGATGAGTCACGGCAGAGTGTGTGAGGGGTCTTTGCTGAGGCTCTGATTAATCATTGGAGGGTTTGCGATGACTCACTAAGGGGTTTTGTGATAAATCACTGCAGGATTATCCGACAGGTCACTGCAGAGTTTCTGACTCACCACAGGATTTCAATCGAGTCACTTCAGACATTGATCAAATCACTGCAGGGTTTCTTCCGTTTCGCTGCACTTTTTCATGACATTTTGTGATTCCAGTGTTCCACGTGGACTAAGCATGATTGTTGTCATGACGCTTCCCAAACCTCTAACTGTAAAACCGCAGGGATGATGGAATGAGAAGATGGTACACAGACACACGATGTTATAAGGATGATGATGATGATGATGATGATGATGATGATGATGATGATGATACTCACCTTTCCGTGGTTCAGTCTCTTACTCGGGGCTGATCTCTGTTTCCTGGTGCACCACTACTTTGGTAACAGACATATCTGGGTGCTGTTCCTTTGCCTCCTTGATGGCCTGAGCCAAAGCCTAAAGAGTAAAATTCAGACGATACAATCAAACAATATAATAACACAAAGACTGGCGCTTTTTCAAACCCACCGTGTGTGGAAATACAGATGAGCCTCCTGAGCTCATGTTTTGTCTGTGAGCCGTAAAGGTTGAAATAATTTGCATTCCTCACCTTGTCATGGTCAATCTCAGTGTCCCCGGTGATGACAATCCTCTTCTCAATGCGAGTCTCCGAGATTCCTCCTTTCACTGTCTGGAAGAGAGACGGCAAACAGGACGTAAACACACAGAGACAGGCTGGGACAACGGGGCACCGTGTTTTTGACTTTCACAACAGTGGCCGTTTTTATTAAAGCAGATTCATGTTAGCTGGTGTAAAGTAAGGAGAAATAGGAAAAGCTAGATTTATACTTGTACTCCACTACTTTTGGTTCGTTACTCCATACTAAGTAAATTCTAACACACATTCCGGTGTTGGAATGAGGGCGCTGTCTTAATCCTGGATGAGTTTTGTTTGTAAACTTTGCATGACTCTACCCGCCCCAATAATACTATTACTTTAGTTTTAGAATAGCTGTTTTGTAAAACACAATCATTCTAAAGAGCTCTTTGAGTTCATGCTATGTTACTGTAAGTCTTTCTCCTAAGACATGACAAGACAGGACACTACACAGAGAAATCTTTACGACTGTAATCCCAGTCAGTTACTTCTTACTTTTCCCATCTTTAACGTACCCTGATTACTTTATTTGATGGGTGTAGGACTGCATCATTTTATTGCTCTTTGTGTAGAGATATTGGGGTTTTGAAGAGCTCATCTTGGAAACAATAATTACAAAAAGTTTTATTGAAGCGACTGCTAACTGGCTTTCCTCATATGGAGTGTTAGATAAGATAAAAGAATCCTTTATCGTCCCACAACAGAGAAATTTTGTGTTGCCTAAGGATACAAATTTTGTTCATTCCCATATGTTGCCCCGATTAATAATTTCTGCAGGCACTGCTAATGGGCACAAAGAGCATCTTAGAGACCTAATCACACAGTAAATGTGGATGCACAGTGTTATTACTCCCTGTATGAGGAAAGTTTGCTCATTGAGGACGTGCATGGGGTGGAAAAATACTGATTGAGATGTTTACATGCCTGAAAACATCCATTTACCTTCACATAATCTTGGTCTGTTAGTCAGAGGAGGTACACTTCCAATTACTTGCATAAGATGTGAACTTTCAAAAGGCAGATTTATTGTCTTAATTGCACTATAATAGAAGTTTGAAGTGCATGCAGACATCTTTAGAAAGCTTTAAGTCTTTGGAGATGTCCTTCTGCCCGGAGAGTCCTACTACACAGTCATTGTCTCCACTGGAACATCAGCCACGGTGTGTTGATGGTTCAAGGCTTTATTAAAATGAATGAGGTCAACTGATGGTGGAGGGAGCCGACCTTAGTGATCTGGGTGGTGGTGGTGGTGCTGATGGTCTCCGAGGTGATGGTCTGGGCGCTCAGCAGCATTCCTGCTTCTCTCTCTGCCAGGCTGTCCACTGGCTGTAGGACACAGAGACATTTGTCCAGTAGGCGTGTACCAAAGGTTAATGGTTACTGAGAGCACCTTGGGGCATTCTGAATCAAAACAATTGATGCCGATGGACCACAGTGTCTTAATCATTCAATTCATTTAATCTGAGGTAAAAGGAAAACACAGTGTTTGACTTATTTCATTTGCTTTTATGACATTCATCTCAGATATTTGTCAGATGTTAGCTGTTATATTCATTCATTTCAGACAGACCGCACTACACTGGTAGGCATGTGTGCCATCAAACAAAGACAATGTGCTTCCCCGGTCTGTAAACACTCGTTTTTGTATCAAGCAGCCATGGACTCCACCATGTGGTGGCCACAGTGTAACTCAATGGTACACACAATTGAAATCAGCTGCTCTTTATATGCACGTTTAATGGTTTTGTCGTCATGCCATTAAGCTTCTACTCGCAAAACGATGCATATAAAAATGAGAGAGAGAGGAACATGAAGCGATCGAGGAATTTCCTTGGTAAAATTCCAAAATTTAGATAGCACTTAAGGTGTGCATGGAGCTGAAAATATGGAGGCTATAAAAAATGGAGATAATGACCAGAGCACACTAGGGAACCACTAGTGTACACTGGATGCTTGTTTTTTTTGGTCACCTTTGGGACTCCTGACAAAAGCAAACTAACATGCCAAATTTATTAGTCTACTCAAGACACCCACAGACACACACACACGCACGCACACACAGACACGCGCGCCTCTTGCAGTTATAATTATATTTCTTGCACTATCTCTGCTGAGTTGCCTTTATTTCCAACGTTCCAAAAATATAAAAAAGATTCTTTGTAAAAATACACGATTACAAGAAGAAGACGAGGTCGTTACTGTCACTGCATTTTCAAAATGTTTTCTCCAAATTAAGCAGCTTTCAGGTTCAACACCTACAGCCTTCCTGCTTTGGTCAAAGTCATTACTTACAAGGAGTAATTAACCTGAAACTGGAGCAACCGGAGGTAACACACACACACACACACACACACACTAAGAGAGCATAATGCCTTTAATAGGGCACTGTACTGTACCTTCCAGACATATTTTAAATAGTAAACATACTGTCAGATTTCACCAATATATATTTTCTAAAAACAAACTACTGGCTAGTCTGATTAAGTAACAGCCTTAGATGATATGACTGTAAGACTGGAGTGAATGTGGCCCCGCCCACAGCAGTGCTGATTAGGTCACTCTTTGTTCTGATCAGCCACACAAACTGTACAGAACATTCTAACCACGTTGCTGCTCCACACATTCACAACCATCGCTGTGATTGGCTTTGATTCGATTGTGATGTCACAATTCAAGCAGATCAGAGGATGCACTGATCATTTTTTACTCTCCAATGTAAACAAACACGTTAACTTGAGGCTGAACGCTAACATTTTTCTTTCCATCGTGCATTTCCGTTTTTCCTGATACTTCTGTCGCCCTGTTGGCTGACGTTACAATGCTGAGGCCAGCAGTTATCACAATGATCCCTCCTGACGTGTCCTTTCAGCACTGGGACTATAGACTATAGACCATATTCAACGTAAGCGGTGAACCACTTTAACTTGTGATTTGCAGACGCACTCCTCACCTGTGCTGACTCGTACATGATGGTCTTGGTCTCTGTGTGCACAATGGGAACGTCCTTGTAGGCCACAGTTCCTCTCAGGGAGTTGGTGACATCAGAGATGGTGATTGTCTGGGTCTTCAGCACAGGAGACTGAGGGATCACACACACAAACACACAGTCAGGGTCATCTTCATCATCATCATCTTCTATTGGTTTTATCTCTGGGTTTGTCTCATTGATATTACAGACCCAAGATGGCCTTGGTACATTTATTAAAGACAAAAAGCCAATGACAGCGAAATGATAGAACAATAAAAGTAGCATTATTCTAAACAACAAAACCATGTAAACAAATCCAAATACAAGATATGTAAAATGAAATAATCAAGGAGTAAAATCAGACTGAGTAACAACAACTCCAAATCCCAATTCTCTCATAGTGTACGTCTGGATGCACGTTCGTCACATGCTCCGTTTCTGAGGCCACAGCGATGCACAGAGACACACTCGCAGGAAATGATGCATGGCAGTCTTTTATTAATACTCTTACTTGACACACAAGCTCAATAATGCTACATACTCAACAGATGGAACATAAAACACTCTGGTTAGACAGGAACAGCTAACTAAACCTACCACCCTCTCACAGAAATAAGGTTTGCGCCACTATATTTTGAATTTTACCCTTTTGAATTTGACTTATTTGAATATGTATGTATTTATATTTCAAATTTGAGACAAAAAATTTCAGATGGTGGTACAACCCTCAGATTCAAGTCAAGCGGGTCAAAATATTGGGAAGCAGCCAGAGACGTCTATCCTTTGACTTCCTGTTCCGGTTCATCAACTCTGTGATCCATTGCTTTCCCTGTCTGTCATGTTGAAATTTGAATCTAACATGGGTTGCGCTGCTGTTCAAATCAGATTTTTTTTCTCAAATCAGAAACACAAGTCTCACATACAGATTAAAAGAAATTATACAAAATCAAATTGTGAAATTCAAATCGAATGTAGCGGCACAAATGGTTCGATGCAGCTGTCACCGGCCTCATCAGGCAGCCAGCTCTCCATACTTCACTCAGACAACATCTACATGTCATTATACGACTGAGCCTCATCAGGTGTACTCAGCAAAACGTGGATCCCCTTAATTCTGTTCAGCTATGTCTTCATATGTTTACCCTTAACTGTCATCTGTGTGTAAACAGTATACCTGATAAATATCACCACATATATTCATGGTTTATTGAAGGATGTATTCCTCTAAGCATGTAATAAGGCATTGTGAGAGAAAGATAATTCACGTTTGTATTTCACAAAATCATCATGAAAGAGACAAAGGAGACCCCTCATGGTGTTTTCATATTGAAATGTGAACATGCAAAAACTAGAGGCAGTTATTTTCTATGGTAATTATATCACACTGTATACCAGATCTAGATGTAAATCGATGCGCGAGTTACTCTGTGTGGTCATTTTCCATGTATAGAATCACAGTGAAAGTACGGGATTACAGATTTGATCCGAAAATCCGATGATGTGGAATCACTAGGAGCTCATATGGATTTACATAAACAATTCACATTTCTCACACCGAGCATGCACAAATTTATAGGTAACACTGGTTGTAAAAGTAGTAGTGACACGTTACACTTTTAACATCAACACCCCCAACAAAAAGTAAACATTGCACTTTCCCCGAGTTTTCTAAAATGAGCACACGGTCAAGTCCCGTTGCTGACATTTCCTGACACCCGACAGGCTCCGAGGAATATCTTCACTGCATCAAGCCAGGCTGCTTCAAGTTGAACTTTAGTAAAATATGCAAATTGTAGCGAAACCATTTTGCAATACAAATACGATGAAATGCTCAAACCATCAATCAATCAGGTGAGAGCCATTCAGGACACTACAACGTCACAGCTTTTTAATAAATGGACGGTTAGGGCAGCTAAAAACAATGTTCCAGTTCACGTGTATAAAAGATCAAAGAGCATGCCGTGATCAAATAAATATGTTATGGTTAGAAATTGAGACTTCGTGTTCTATAATCACTTTTTTTTACTACAGTTACTGTTGGACAGCTGAAGATTTCATCTGTGTGGACAGGCAGCGTTGCTAAAGTGAACTAAAATACCATGGTGGACACTTTTTGTCATTTAGCAACCTGGGAGTGAGGAGCTTCCTGCCATCTAAATCATCAGAATAAGAGCGTAAGTGTAACACAGAAGTATCTGGAGGATTTCCTCCTACAGCAGACCTTCTCATAACCTCCCTCAACCACTCTGTCATCTGTCCTCAAGTACCTCCGTGGTGTCATCAGGACTCCCAGAGTGGGTGGCTGAGTGGAGAGTGGAGCAGATTTGGCTTTGAACCGTTAGGATTCTAAGTTTAGCCCACACTGTCACACAGCCACAGCTCTGCAGAAACACAGCCAAATCCCGCAGTGAGTCTCTTTGCTCACCAGAGGGCATATGTACACTTCACAAGCAGGGTTTTCAAGCAGGAAAATGAACGATCAGGGCAAGACAATCACAAACTTTGGTACCATGATTTGTTTCTTCTTTCAACAATCAATTAATCGTGAGGCTCCAGTATGATATTTAAAGACATTTTACTTTTCAGCAGTTTCAGAAGTGTGACTATTCTGTATTTATTGGGGCTCACTATCCGCTTCAAATTTCAAAATCTCTATTTTAAACATCTTACAAAGTGATGCTCAACAGTTGGTGTTTGCCTGTTAAATATTATTCTTAAGGTCCAATGTTTCCACTGTTCCAGCTGTATTAAAGATCTTTTTTAAACCCTTGTTAAAAAGCCAACATTGAAAAAAATCCTTGAACCTTTAGTAGTTGGCCAGTTGATAGATTATTTACTCTGATATTTTATCATCATGGCCCTACTGCATTAACATTCACATCTGGATCAGGACTCCTGTTGTACCAGAGAGCTTTGGGCTGGATCAGGATCCATTTGTTGTACTGGCCTGTAAAGCCCTTCAACACATTATTTGTGATACTGGGCTAGAGAAACAAGACATGACTTGACATGAAAAATATGATTAACCTTGAGAGAGAGAGGAGGATAATCCCAAAGCCCAGAGACAAGCGACAACAGCAATGTCAGCCAGAGGAACGAGAAGCTTCGATAACATCTGTTAGTTGTGTGTAGTTCAGCCCGTAGCGCAGCAAGAAGGAACAAGCCAGAACCAAACGCGTCGCCACTTATAAACACTCACACACAATGTATGATTCCACTGCATTTTAGTGCAAATGTGGCCACAAAGTTCTAAATCTCTTATTTAGTTCTAATAAAGACCAACAATAGTATTTAATGTGACAAAACACAGGAGAGAAGATCCCATAAAAACCTGACAAACAGCAGTAACCGGCACAAACCAAACTCATCCTGTCAGTGCCAAGGAGCACAAAATCAGCAAACAGCCACTCACCCTTAACCTTCACAACTATGAATCATAACAACTCAGAAACAAGAGATGGATATTTTCACCACACAGCTGATAATTAAACTTTTAAAGTGCATCCTCCTGTCAGTGGGAGGCTCTAAGCTGATTAAATGATTAAATAGTTTATCGTGTTTGTTAACCTATAGCAGTCAAAAGCTTCAAAGGTGAGATTTCCCAGTTTGCAAAATTATAACTGATTAATTAACTGTTAAATGACAAATTTCTTAGCAGTATTGAGTATAGGCAGCCACACAATAATTGCAGTTCAGTATAAAAGTAGCAACTATAATAATCATTGGATGTATTGTTTTGTCTGTTGATTGAGCTATAGAGATATGATAAAACCAGGTAAGGTAAGTCCTCAGGTGAAGTCTACCCAAAAGTATTCATCATTCATGTTTTTTCAGTGAGGAAAGTATAATGCAGCTAAGCAGACTAAACAGAATATCTTCAGCAACAGTACAATCAGCTTGTTTAGAGGTGATGTAAACAAGTAGACGGGTCTTCACAAGTGCAACGACATCATTCTTAGGCCTTTAAAGGCACGTGAGCAGAAGGAGTCAATATCAGACATACTATGAGATATAATATGAGAATCTTCCACAATTAAAATGGATCAATATTTGTCTCAGATTAAAAAAACAACAAAACAAATGGTGTTTCTGTTTCATATTTACATCATCCTGGCACATTGATCAAATATCATGGATGAAATATTTCCACTTGAGAAAAGTTTTGGGAATTTTTTGGGAGTTCTCAATGCAGTTCACTTTTTAAAAACAATTCCATGCAACTGCTTTGATGGAGTACAAGTTTTAAATATCAGCAAGAATAGGTTTTCTATAATGTATGTCTGTATTTCATGTGATTTCAGTAGATTTGCCATAAGCATTAGGCTGAAACTTTGGCCTTTCCCTGCAATTTTGACCTTTAATTGACTTAAAAAGTAAAGGTCCTGACCCAAACCCCAACCAATTTGCTAAGTTGGTCCCAAATTCAACAAAAATAGTTTTGACGCTGTGACAGACAGATAAATAAGGCGTGGTGTTCTTCGGTTTCACTATGAAAGTAGAAGACTAAAACAGTTAAATATCTAATTCCCATTTCTCTTATTCGACTCTCTCCAATACAGAATTTTTACTGAAATGGAAAACGATCTTTGCTCTGAAACATAATAAAATACTATGATGTGTTCCTGAGTGATCACGGTGGAATCTTTACACGTAAGTGGCCTGATTGTCATGCATGCTGATACTTGGTCCAATATTAACACAGTGATGGTTTTATGGAAGTCTCTACTTGACTTTTGCTAATCTGATTTTTTTAGTACCTAAATTTGATTTTGTAAAATAAACGCTGTGTCTGATTTAGATCAAATGAAGATTTTTTTTTATATGGAACATTGAAGTATAAATTCTGGTTGCCTAACCACACTGCATCAGCGAAGTAGGGTTAACGTCAACATCTGCACGCTAAGAAGACAGACAGAAGGGAGAGGAGGAAATCAGATGTTCATCAAATGACCGACTGAGATAGAAAAGTGGAGGTTGGCGCCGTTGATAGGTTTTGAAATTTTGAGTCTCATTTTGAGACGAATCCGATTGTTTTAAAATGAATTTGAAGCCTTCCATGCAATTTGAGGTTATTCAAATACAAAATGAACGACAATTCCAAATGACGACATAAGATCGTACAGATAAATATACAGATAAAATCTGTAAAAAGAGTGTAACAAAGTTGGTTATGAAAGTACTGATGTAATTCACCATCAGATGGATACAGGTCTTCATTTATAAATATCTTAGTCAATATGCAAATTAGTACTTTAGTACTGCAAATAAAATACCTAGTAACACCTTTCATTACAAACGTTAACAGACACTTAGGAATGAGGGAACTTCATGATGGCTGCATGATGCTTTACGCCCTCGCAGACATTTCAAACCTGCAGCCTTGTTTTTGGACTTCCTGTCACTGCCTTGTATCCCTGTGGTAATTCTTCTACCAACTTCTGGTATACTACAGTGTATTGAATACAGCTTGAAATGTATTTCTGCACATTAACATATAGAAATATTGTTATCTTCCTGTAAAACATTGGAATGTTTTTGACGCAGTACCGACTAACCCCTCGTGTCACAAAAATCAACGCCTGATTTTTTTCGTAGCTGGTGGTCACAGTGGCTCACTGTGGGCGATGTCATATTTTTGTATTCTTTCACAAACTTCAAACAATCTGAAGCAGCGTCCGCAAACAACAGAGAGAAACCACACCCGCTCTGTCACAGCCACATTAGCCTCATATAGGATAAGGATGATCTCACTGGTTGTCACTAGCGGAACATTCCAGCCAGTGAAAACATTCTGAGCAGCAGAGCGGACTTCATCCTACGGAGCAGGCCTGCATGATGAAGAGGTCACGTAACACACACACGGTATTTTTGGAAAATCTGCCATGTTCTGTCCAACATGTATGTATTAGATGTATTCATGATAGCTTTGTAGTTGTGCTGTTGCTCTTATTTGCCACCAGGTGTCAGTATAACGTAAGCTTGCTTAAGGTAACGCATGTTGCTGTGTGATTTACTGTTTTCCTGAAATTAAAGTTTGGTGTTCCATATACATCCAAAATGTTTTCTTTTACTGCGAACAGATGGATAGTGTTTCATGGTGTCTACGTGTCTAAGCGTTGGTCCTTTTCATCTCCACAGTCTGTGTCTATATTCCATGTCTACACCATTTTGTGCCTCATTAATTTGGCCATCAATGATTATGGAATTAACAACTGTGGCTGACTCGTTCTGTGGAAGATGTGCAAAGTCAACAGCTTCCCTCAGATGCCATGGTACCAAACTACCTGAGGGAATTTAACAGCATGCACATTCCAAAGAAACCCAGAGCGAAATGACATAAGATCCCAAATAATGCAGTCTTTTTCAACGTGAAAACACAATGTTCAAAAAATGCAACGTCGACGCTAAAGACACCCTTTTATGCAGGCCTAGTATAGAGAAATACAGTGCATAATTTAAGTTAATGAATGACAATTTGTTCCCTTTTCCTATGGAATGAAAATGTACCATTTGAATCATGCTGTTTAATTGAAGAAGCAGCATTTTCTGAAGAAGAAATCCAACTTTTCCACCGTCTCTCTGAGAAAACCATCGCATAAGTCCACGTGAGGCTGAACGTGAACGAGAGCGAAGAGAACGACCTCTGGCACAGCACAGAGCCAATGACACGGAGGGGGAGATGAAGCTGTCTGTAGAGGGCCAGACGCACCGTGCAGGAGTTTAATGAAACAGTTTATTTTTGGAGTGTTAAATAAAGGCCAGCCACAGCACGGTCAGAGCCATCACCAGCAGCCCCGTCAGGAAGAAGGACAGGCGGGACTGCTGCAGTCTGGCTGGGCTCAGTTCACAAGGATTCACTGTGCTCCCCCCATCCTCCGGAACACTGACAGTCACCCTTAGAGTCTGCCCACAAGCTTGTTCCTCCTCCTCCTCCTCCTCTTCTTCATCAACCCATTCGACCTCACTGTCCTCTTCGTCAGCTTCCAGCAGGTAGTCATGATGGTATTGCGGTGGCCCCCCCGGAGCTGGGGATAAGCTACGTGCTCTTACCTTCCGTCCAAAGAAAGGCTGCCTCCCTTGCTGTGCAGCACACCAAGAGAAACGGACAACAATGACAAGACAACAACCAGTGGTGAGTGACCAACAGACAGTATGAGAAGGAAGAGGGACAGGACAGAGGGGTAAGGAAATGGAGGGAGGTCTGAGATGGGAGCTGGGGTGGGATGGGAGATGTTTGAGCAGCTCCTCCACAGGAAGCTGATTTATTGTTGGGCAAAATGCAGGACGTTCAGAGCAAAGCGTGGCTTTTAAAGCAGGAATCCACTAAAAAATACACAAGTTCCTGTTGATGGAAGCCGCTACAGACTGCTACAAGAGTTTTACAGCCATTATTCACCACTACACGGGCAGTGATGGATGATTTGGAAAACGGAAACTCTACTGTAAAACGTTACTGGTAAAGTTTGAAGATAAAAATGTGTCACTGTAATAATTAAACTAGAATAACCAGGGGAGCCCACCTTCCATTAATGGCATATGTGCTTAATCCGAGGCTGAACAAGGTCTCCTCTGTGTATCATCCCCACTTTGGTAATGATATTAACCACTTAAGTCTGTGCAGAGCTGGTACTGAGTTTTTGATCAATTATTTTGAGTCCATAACATAAATGATCGCGATAAATAGGGAAACTGGTGATTAATGGGATTTACAGGCTCTGACCCAGACGGTCCATTAAGTGATGACTGTGCAGAGCATCGAGAGCCCCTAGAAAGAACTACAACAAATTATCTACTATTAATAAAATATTGTCAATTACTTACAAAAATCTGTTTTTTACAGTAGATGGCGAGGTAAATGATTAAAAAAACAACCTAATTATTCTGATGGATAGTCTCGATTACTACCTTACCGAGTAAAAAAGGTCCTCATGTTTAACACACCCACTGGGTTTCCAGGTGCACCGGGCGTCACCACTCTTCCAGCACAGTGCACACTGATGCGCTCCACTGTACTTTTGATACAGCCCACAGGAAAATCATTTCAGCATGTGTGAAGTTACACACACACATAGTTTCAGTCTCATTTTTAGTCTCTTTTTTGCCATATGAAATACGAACTGACCAGACTGCAGGAATGAGCATGAGAGGGCAAAGTCGTTTTTTTTTCCTCTCCAGGCTTACGTGGTTAAAAATCTTGAAATGCAAATTACATGATACATCCTGAAGTTAATCGCAATTAAGTCCCATATTAATTTTCTTTAGATGCTCTTTGCAAGTGGGCAGAAGTGCAGACCGCCTGCACATTGATTTGGCTGTGACCAAACTGAGTCTGCCATGCACTTAGCCAAGCCGATCCTGTCAAAAATCATAAACCATCAGTGCCATCTCAGCAGACACTCACTATGCATTAGCCAGTTAGTTAGCTTGATCTCAGCATCAGGTTTGGCTGCAGCATGTTTCCTACGCGTTGGTCAGTTGGAGTGCATGCAGCATGAAAGGCAAAGCTGCAGAAACCAATAAAGCACCATTACATTAATAAACAGGGCTCTATTTTCATAGATGGGGGTGTGTCACTGACAAAACTCAATACCACACTGGTATTATCATGGCAGAGATGACCACATAGATCTCCATCAGTCTCCTAAACCACACAAACATATATGACTTATTCAACCATCTCACTTTCAGTCGACATTCTTCAATCGGCAAACACATTTAAACACACAGAATTCACATAATTCATTCTAAACATAAAGATGCCTCATCACTGAAAGCCTGCATTTATGAAGTGAGCGTTCAACAGTTTACACTGACAGACAGTGATTATGCCTGGCCAGATCGAATCATTCATCAAAATGACTACTTTGGAGATGAAGAAGGGCCTGGATGATTTTTGGGAATTCATGTGTAATAACGCTGTTTGGGCAGCACGGCGGATTAGCAGTTAGCACTGATGGGGGTCTGTGTGGAGTTTGCACGTTCTCTCTGTGTGGGTGTCTTCTGGGTGCTCCAGTTTCCCCCACTGACAAAAATGTGTTAGCTTAATCACTAACTGCCTTTGCCCTTGACCAAGGCACTAGGTGGAAGATCTGGAGGTGGTCCCAGGGCACTGGTGTGTGTTTCTGCGTGTCAGTGCTTCCCACTGTTCACAGAGTTAGGATGGGTTTCTTCCTCTTTCTTCGTCTTCTTCTTTTCTATATAAAACAAATGAAAGAGCGTCCTGTCTCCTGGGCTGTCATTCATGGGTCGGTGGAAGCAAATAAGATGCCCACTGATATACTCCCTGTCACAAAAATACCAGAAAACCTATCATCACTCCCCCACCACAGGGTCCAGCAGCACGCATGACCGTGTAGCTGCACTGATCTACAAAAATAGAGCCCAAAATAACAGATTGGTATGATCACAGCCACACTGACCCACTGAGACATCATATTTCTTTCACTGTAATTGCCAGCCATCGTTTACTATTACTGCTGCTACGGTTTAGTCAATGAGGCCAGAGCAACATTAACATTTATTATTAACTACAGGGCCTACATCACAGAATATCTGAGACCAAAGGAAGAGGATATTAAAGCTGGATTACACTGCCAGAGTTAGATGGTACAGAATGTAGAATGCAGTCAGGTCATTCAATCAGGCTGCAGCTGAGGGAGGAAGAGGAGGACACGGATTGAACCGCTTCTATTGATTGTACTGCTCCATGATGGGGATTGTAAAGAGAATCTACGACAGCTGAAGTGGCAGTGAAGTCTTATATCTGTATCTTATATGTATTATATGGCACAAAATGTGTTCGGAGTTAGCAATTTATTTCTTTTTTTCATTAAATATGTCACCACAATTCTTAACGATGAGAATCGTATGAATCTATCAAAAGTGTGCACACATTTTGTTTTTTAAATAGAAAAATGACATTATTCAAAAAGCTGCTTCTGGGCTTATAAAAAGAACTGGAGGTTGATTGAGATGGTTGGATGAATGGGTTTTGTTTCTCATGTCTAGGACTGTGAAGACTGTGCCTTCAAGGCCTACGAAGACGAGGTCAGAGAGCAAGAGGAATGAGATCCCCTCTGACCTGCAGCATCCATCTCCACATAAATGGGGCGAGAAGAGGGAGAAAGAGCAGATGGAGATCTGACAGGGGAACCTGGCCTGGACTACGGGGACATAGGTGACAGGTAGATAGAAGACAGATAAAGACAAGCAGTGCAGGTTGGATCCAGGGAGGGAGACAGGATGGTAAGACAATGACATGAAGGGTCAGGGGGTCAGTGAACTGTTTTCTCTTCTTCAGATTCTCGCTCATCATGTAAAGCTTTGTTCATGCGGAGAAAGTCTCAGGTTAAACCCGGTCATGCCACTGATTGGCCAATCAAGCAGGAAGACAAAAGTTGCGGCAGCCATTCACTAAGCAGAGGCAGCGATAATGGAGTGGGTTAGGGTTTAAGGAGGTTCAATCCGGTGAAGTCAGAGCTGCTTTGTGCCAAAAGGCTACGGCCAACGCCAGTCTGTTCTGTTCTTTATATCCATCATAAAGAAAGGCAGCAGCCAAAATTAGAACACTTTTACCTCCAACACGCCACCGAGCACTCTGTACGCAGGAAGCACTGTGGACATCCTTGCCTACACACACACTCAGATACAAACAAACACACACACGCACACGCACACCATCTTACAATGAGAAGAATGCTTCACCCGTCAAGCGGTTTATGAATAAATGTGATTATATTGTAAACTGTGCGACCGGAACTGATGTTTCCTCAGTGTACGGGAGTAAATGAGTAAATGTGACTTGGTGATGTTGTGGATTGACACATCGATGACAACAGCGCCACCAAGTGGAAGATAGTGTGCAGTCCAAATTAACAAACTAATGAAGAACTTTAAAATGCATCTCTTTGTTGGCTCAGTGTGGTGACCACTTTATAAGGTGTACCTGTTCAAACCAATATGGAAGGAATGTCTGGGTTCATCTGACAAAATAAACAATGTGATGCACAATTTTTAACTGACAAGATCCCACTGAAAAAATAGTCCCATTGTTGCTCTGCACAGGCCTAGTAACTGTGTTGCTACATAGACAACAGCAGCAGAGACGGACCAGTTACCGTGTTACATAGTAACAGTCAGAGTACATTTCACTGTCGTTGACCGGATGACCAGTCTGTTATATTATGTACAACAGGATGCTCAGTATTCAGCATGTGACAGAATAAGACAGTCTGTGGTTGGTTTGGTTGGTTCATTCACCATGTTTATGTTTATGAATGATGATAAGCTGTTGTACTTTTTCATCAGTACTAATAATTCTATTTAGTGATTAGCCAGTTCATAGGATGGAGCAAATTTGATGGAGATTGATTGGTGTAATGCGTTTGCATGTCATTGTTCTGTATCTTTTAAAACAACGCCCCCGTCCCACCCCCCTCTGTTGTACATACAGCTCATACTGGAGGGCTTTTGTATTCGCCTGCGTTTGGTCGTCTCGTGCTAAGTACGGGCGGCCCTGAATCTTCATGTAAGATGGACACAAATGACATCAACGGGGATCTGCTCCTCCGATTCAAAATCCACTTAAAACAAGTCTGTGTGCTTAGTCACAATAAAACATATCGCCCCTTAAAACATTACCGAATGCGACCGTAGTTGCCGTCTATGCTGCAGGACTCACCGCTGGTTGCAGCTGGCCATTGATGCTGGCAGTGCGGAAAGGCGAGTTGGTGGACAGACGCTTGTCCCACTCACTGGGCCGGGGCTCTGGTACCGACTCCATGAAACTCCTCTTCAGCTCGCTGATGCTCGTGTGGTGACGCATAATCTCGGTCTGTGTCTTATCCACATCCTTCAAGAAGATCCAGGGGAGAGAAAAAGATAATGAGAAAATGATTGCATGAGGAGAAAAGGCAGGATGGGAGGAAACGAGGGAGGAAGAGCAGCAAGAATAAGACAGCATAACAATTAATATAATGAAAGACAGACAGGAGACCAGAGAAAAGGGAAAATCACTCAGATGAGAAAAATGAAAAACGTGACAAGTTACTGTAAATTCTCAAATAGTTGCTTAACTTACATCAATAGAGGAGATTAAAAGGTCCCTGTTATTAGACAAAGGCTTTTATTTCTAGTTCCCATTTTATTATTACACGATTTTTTTTTTTTGTCAGGATGGAACACTCCCACCAGCTGTTTCACATCCCTCACATCAGGATGCACAATTGCGTTCCCTTGTGCAGAAAGTCTTCAGTTAGGAGTTTTACATCACAACAAAGGAAACATGGATCAATTCGAAATCAATTGTTCTGCTCACAGAATCAATTATTTTGGTTATTTAGTCCAGCTTTGTTTATGAATAAGCAGCTTATATTTGAGAATTTACAGCATCTTTGAATGTGCAGCATGGTTCAAATCAGACGCTGTGCTCCACGATGCAGTGAGTCTTCGTTCAGACGCACACAAACACACAGACAGACAAACAGCAGCACAAACACCAAGAAGGCTTTGCTCACAAACTCTTCATCGCTTTTCTGAACACTAAGGTGAGCCGCGTGTCCGAAAAACATGAAGGTGATGAAGTGGTCGGATGGAGCATTAACCATTTATTAGAATTCTCCTTTGCTTCAGGATTAATACATTATCATTTATCATTCCAAATGCTGGATATTTTCTAACTAACTGACTAAACTGAATTCATGAGAGAAATATGCACGCTCCCTCTGGACATTTAGTAGATCTATGTAATGTGAGTGAGTATAGAAAACATGTTGTGCCTCAGTGAATTAATTGTTCAATCACGCAATTTAGGGTTTTTTTTTATTTATTCAGGCTAAGCATACTTTTATTTATTCAGCTTTCATTCACATTAAGGTGAAAACATGCCATTGGAAAGAGGAGGAAAAAGGATGTATTCCCTGTGCATCATGCCTGGTGAAGCATCACTACAGGCATCAACTTGTCATCCATCAGGTTGGTTTATAGATGTGGGCACAGCAGCAGACACATTGTGAGATTTTGGTCCAAATTCCCAATTGTCAGAAATGTGACGTCGTTTTAAATGGCCTTTGGTGGCTGCTGTATTTTAAGAGCCGCACTTTACGCTTTAGACTTCCTCTGGCATCAATGCAAAATGGACATGTCAAACTTTCACCAGGATGTGACATTGGTGGATGCGCTGCTTCTTGACACGGACATGAAATCGTTGGTACTCCGCTGAGCATGAATCATATTTTGGTGTCGACTCCTGTGACCCTGTGGGCTATCATTTCTCATGACAAAAGTCAGTCTCAGTCTAAGGCCTTCATCCATCAGTCCACACTGCAAGGGTCACAATAATGGAAGCAGCTTTGATAGACGGAGCAGTTCGTAACGCACAAGGGATTCTATTCTGGGAAACCGACTGACATGCTCCACTATCATCAGTATCTCTCAGAGACTCTGTAGTGTCTTTTTGGGAACATTACACAACAGCATGGTCTCTCAGGATGAGAAATTGTTACCAGAAGATTAGTTGTGTGCTTGTGTTGTGGAAAGAACACAGCTGTATCAGTGCAGATGTCACTTTCCAGAATCTTCATGGTACTTAAAACACGAGAATGCACTGAAGAACTTAATGGGGTAGCCACGTAGTTAATTTTATGGACAGTTCTGGATAAAGTGGTTCCTAAAGTTGCAACTTCTTTTACCTAAAAGTGCCAGATGAGGACAGAGAGTCGCTATGTTTAGGAACAAAAGAGTGATTATTACTTTTAATCAGTTAAGCTCCCTGTTCCTGGTCCCTGTGGTAGTCTAGACAAGCTGTTCTCCCCTGCTTGTAGTCTTTATCCTACACTTGGCAAGCTGGCAAGATGAAACTGTTAACTTGAGGAAAATGAACAGCGGATTAATCAAAATTTGCCATCATGCGTTATATTTTCAGAGTAAGATATCCAGTAAATCCATATAAACAAGACGACCATAGTTAAACAGGACTGTTTCTAAAACTTGTGTGCTGGGATAAAATCCTACATCGTATTGAACATCACAGTGATGAAAAGTAATGAGTCACAGGGGGTACAGTGCATCAGCATTATAGGGAGATGAGGCTGATGTAGTAAATGAATGAAGTGACACTGACAGTGTCAGCAGACAGTGACATTACAGACATATATGACTGGGAGGGACAGAGCTGTGAGCTGTGATTCGCTCTTTCATCATTTGAATAGCAGCGGGTGAGATACTGCTTACTGTCTGAAAGAGCTGCAGAAATCATAACTCTCGTGCAAATCACACAAAATGACTGTTTTTTTTTTAAAAAAACTAAAAACAACTAGATAACTGCAAAATCTGGCACTTTGCCTTTCGACTTGCATAGAGCTCTTGATCCCGTTTACGCCTCACATTAAAATGTGATCTGTATCTAGATAATGTATCAAGAGAAAAGATCTGACTCACAAAGAGGGTATTTACACTTGGCCACATGTAGCTTGGACATGTAGCTTGGACTGGTAGCTATCACTGTAAATAGCCTCGTAATGACTGACTTTATCACATCTGTCCAGGTGTAAATCCAATTCACACAGCTGGGTCACATTCATCAGATAAAATCCAAAATTTTAAATCAGAAGCTGTGACTTCCTATAAATAGCTACCTCCACCTGAAATGTGGTCAGTGACAGCACATTATTTTTGGAAATGGATGAAACGACGATCCGAACACTCACTATTCAGTGCCTTTTTCATTTTATTATTATTATGAAATGAACAGCTTGCTCTGTTCGTCTGTAGGATGTGTTTTGAAGGCAAACAGAGACATCAGACGCCATTATCCAGATACAGTGGTCACATTTCAGTGTGAGTCGTATACGGGATCAAAGAGACCACTCCCAAACATATATTAAAGAAATGAAAAGAAGAAGTGAAGCTACTTGCATTAGAATTAGAGAGGAAAATGGTGCATGCCAAGCCTTTAGGGTTGAGCTGAAAACAACACAAAAAGTCAACAAAGAAAAGAAAATCCCCACACATGCATGGAGACAGAAACACGGTGGCCAACAGTCACGAAGCAATGGATAAATTTGAAGACTCTGATACGAACCTCCAACATTAAATTGCTATGTCTGATATAAATAGTTTCACCCTCGAGTTTCTTTGCTCTTTTCTGTGGAAAATGTTGGAAACAAACAGCTGGTTGGTAACAAAGCAGAATTAACTTTTTACATTTTAATTTGTGCAATCAAATGGGACAATGGAATAATTAGCAAAAAAAAAAAAGTGAATAGAGCAGCAGTGAGCAGAGGGGGGAGTCAGCCTTGGACATGCAGCCATGCCCGGGAGGACCAGCCCTGCTTCATTCTCACTACAGCATGGAGAGATGCTGTCTACTTACCACTGTGCATGACTGGGGTGAGCATGTCAAGTGTCCAATGATGAAACGCTTCAAATGTGATGCTGTTTACTATGCATACGAGCTTCGATGAAAATAATCTCTCCTACTCCTCTTGAGAGGCCAGTCGTGTGTTTATTTATGTACCGGGGACACACACACACACTGACTCAGACAGTCTTTGCTATACCGCCCTCTTCTTCTCAAGTCATTATTTTTGTTATAGTGAGTTCACTGGAATGAAGTAATACTCATAGTGAGATAATGCTGCTGAGTGGGAAGAAAACGCTCAGAGACGCTGGCCTTTACTTTCCTAAAACAAATGAAAACAAAAGTCAATCTCTTAAATGTATTTCAGCTCAACTCTTTTCCTCTCAGATGATCATTTTCCAGTCATAAAACGCAGCCGGTCTGATTTGTTCAGTCATACTGGAAGGTGGGGCGATAAAACCTGAAGTCATACAGAGGGAGATGGGTGCTGCGTGTGTGTGTGTTGTGGATGCGTGAGACCTCCTGCTCTGGAAATTCAATATTAAGTTACTCAGCGACTGGAACAAACAGCAATTTACCAGCATGTTTGCCCCAAGACAGGGAGAAACCAAAGCTGATAGGACAATAACATACAGAGTCAGAACTAGAATGGACAAATAATAACTCAATAGCTCTCTTGCTGATAAAGCCGGGCTTTTAACACAGACAGCCAAAACAAAGACTGTGAGGAACAAACAAAACAGCCTGTAAAGGTGAAATGGAAAATGTACTGATGCAAGGATGAGGATGGTGAGTAGAGCAGCAGCCTCTAACCTTCCTCACTCGCACCATCTCCGTCTTTCTTTTGTCCTGAGGTGAGTGCTGCTCGCCCGCAGGAGGAGAGACACAGTTAGCTTCCATCTGACCGTCAACAAACCGTTTGTCAACACATGGTAACACACTTTATAGCGCCCCATCTGGTGGTGATGTGGTACTGCACAATTTTTGACTACAATTGATTGTTTGACTTCCAACAGATATCTTTGCCACTGATCTTGTGCTCTTTCTAGTGCTTGGCCCCAAAGGGACTCTAGATGGTGCTGTTTTGTGCCATTTCACAGCCCCAGTGAGTGAGGTTTTATCAGGCAAACATCCTCTGTGAGCAGCTTTCATTGCTGGCCCAAAACTTTCATCCTTCCTGTTTGCATTTTAAGTCCAAATAAATCAGACGTGCACAACCAGAAAATCCTACTGAGATTGCAATGTAACTAGAAGACGACTTGATGGTCTCATATGATTTCTGTAACTTTCTGAAGGTCTTCCTTTTTGGTGTAAATGTGTTCTAATCATGCGTCATGCCGAGCAGACAAACCTGGCTCTTTTTCTCTCTTTCCCCATTGGTGGCGCTCACAGCGGGCGAACGCCTCCGCTCTCTCCTGGCCACAGTCTGATCGCACACATGCAGACACAGCTCACACGTTAGCATCAAACCATCCTTAAACCCACCCACCTACCATTAAAAGTGTGTGTTGAACACTGAAAACAGCTGCAAAATCCCCAACCGATTGCTTCAGATCTTGAATGGACACAGTGAGACGCCACGTAAACATGACGCTCTGACCAAACTCACTGTTACGCCTTGTGTCTCATTTATTTCAAAGGCAAATGCAATTGACTTTGTAATTGCCTGGTCTGCTTACGATGACAACAGTGGCCACCAGGGGGCATATATCCGGTCTATGCACTATGATAGGGATTTGTCAAAACTAAGATTGTGAAAAGTATACAGACATGTATCCTAAAGTATAAAACACATGTGGCCCTTCTGGTTGGTACTTTTCACCACTTACAGAATTCATAATTTAACTTTTTTTTCCCCCCTGTATTTTACTTTACTTATTTATTAACATTAGAGTGTATCAAGTGTGTCAAGATTAGTTAGTACAACTTTCAGTAAGCTTTCACTGATTGGTCAATACAAGCAGTTGATTGTGTGTTTCTCTTTCCCAGCAAAACAAACAGCTTTGCATGTGAGAAGGTGAAGTGATTCTACTAAGACTAATGATTCAGCACCTTATCCTCACATCGATCCAAAGACCCCCTCTGGATGTACTCTGAAGTACTAATCTGAGAGTGATCAGAGCAGAGACATTTGAGCTTGAATAGACTTATTTCAAGAGAGCACACTCATACTGTGGTGAAGTTCGTGTACCTTTATTTCTGGGGTGGACCTCTGCCTGGGGCTCTGACTTTTGGTGGACTCGGTCGGTCGGCTCTCCGCCTTTATCTCAGCCTTCCTGTCTCCTGAGCGTGATGAATGGTGCTTGGGTGTGGAGCCATCGCGGTGATCAGCGCAAGGCAGGGTGGGCGTTAGCGGTGACAGAGCGGTCTCTTCCGGAGAAACTGGCGACATGACAGGTGCACTGACAGGACGAGAGGATTTGTTGTCTGGAGTGGTCGCCATAGCTGAAAAAAATATATATATATATCCATTTTTAAACATCAAAAATCATAAAGTAGTATGTGTGTTTTTGTGACCAAAGTCTGTAGCCCTATCCATCCTTGCTCTTTTAATCTCAGATTGACTGCTTCTGCCTCGCTCAGCAAACCCCGGGGAATCCCCTGTACTATAATTATTCTGACTGACATTATGATGAGGACACAGTCACAGTTGGAAGTCCTTTCTTTTACGTAGAAGCATAACACACATTTTTTTATCTGTTAATGGTAAGGATCCTGTCAAAAATTTGAAAGTGTTCAGAGAAAATGTCCAGATTAATATTTCCAAAGAGTCAGATTTTTTAATATTAAACATGATCTACATTCCCTCTGTGAGACAGAATGGCTGCACATGTTTTGTGCTGTATGGACGCAGCGACGTGGTCTACTGTCATTTAAACTGAGGACCTGGACCAGAGTCACACACAGTATACCTCCATCCAGGCTGCGTGAGTTCCTCTTGCTGGATGATCTTTGGAACAGAGGAGCCGGTCTGTCGATCAGAGAGCTCGCCTGTCGGGTCTGGGCTTGGGTCCGACCACTGTAGCGAAACTTGGAGCCCAGAGCCAGGAACTTCCTGGGAGTGGTAGCCATCTCTGTGGAGGTCAGCCTGCAGAAAAACCAGAACTGCGGGTCATAGGTTTTCCCTTGGAAGGAGAAGGGTCAGTAGTTCATCCCTGCTCTGTGACTCTGGAAACAACAATTCTTGGACAGGTCTCAGTGCCCAACATCCAGCAAACAGAACAGCCACAAATGTGCCAAAAAGTTAAGCCAGAAGTGAAGGCGTTTCCCAGAACACAATGTTAAGTTACCTGAAGAAGGTATGATGCTCCACACACACCTTCCACAGCTTCTTAGCTGCCTTGTAATTGGGGAGCTTGAAGCCGATTGCACTCTCATACTGCTCCACCTGTTGCAATGAGATTAAACAAACCACATGATACATAAATTATGGTTTTATTTCATTTGTGGCTGCAGTGCAGATGGATCAACCTCTGTGGATTACAAAACTCTCCGTACCTCTGATGGTCTGATTTTGATGAAGAAGCTGCTGCGTTTGTATGACACCTTGAGGACTTTGGGCCAGGGGAAGCGGTTAATCCTCAGCTTGTCTTTATAAACCATGAGACCACTGGAGCAAACCCCCAACATGATGTCAACGCCGTCAAGATCCTGACGCGCACACACACACACACGTTACACTGTTTATTTTAATAATATATTCCACTGTATTTATTTTCAGAAGAGTGGACCAGTGCAGAGGTACAGAATCAACCAACAATCAATATTCACCTTATACATTAAAAAAAAACAACAACAACTTTTGGTTAAAAATTTGGTTTCACTTTGACAACTTTATTCACCATTATCTACCATCAACATCCCATAAGTGCCATTTGTGGACTTGTGGTGCTTCATCACAAAACTGGAACAAACAACGCTTGAACCAGACTCTTGCACTATGTCCATCCATCTGAGCTCCATGTGCTCAATCAGCTCTGTCAAGCTCTCATCAACAAGCTCAGTCATAACCATCTAAGCAGCATAACCTGTAGTTCCAGGTGCTGGTCTTACCTTGGCCTGATGGAGGTCTACTCCATACATGGACAACTTCTTGGCATTCTCAAGAAACGTCAGGTCTGCCTGGGCTGGATTCATCGTCCTGCAAGGAGACCAGGCCAACATTCTACAACAGTCTTCCTTATGGTATCATCATCTCACAGCATAGATTAACTTGTACCAGTACTGATGTCTTTTTGGAACTTACACATTTTTATGAAATTTAAGTCATGTTTTACTCTGCATCTCAGGTCACATCAATCAAACTTCAAATGATGTGGGTGTGGATTTTCCTGACTTTGTGATTTAATATACATGCCAGGTTAGGGATCAGATTTAAATTTAATTCATTACTAAGATGATGCTGATTCAACAGCTTTTTACACATTTGTATAATGTCTTTAGGGTAAAGATAATACATTTGGGGTTTAAATTGGACAATAACAGCTAAATCCCAAGTCTGATGGGCCTTTGTAGAGACATGAGCATTATGTTCAGGTTAAGTGAATGATTTTCATTCGATGTGACCACTGAAGCCCTTTTACTGGGATCTATTTGAGACTAGAGTCTAGCAAGAGAGCTCCTGGGTTTAGAGTTACTGTTTGAGTCAAAAAGTGGCTTTAGAACTAGACCACACTGTGGATTCTCACCTGTATGTGCGATGCAGCTCCATCATTTTGTCCTCCAGCTCCTTGGTCTGGCCCTGGGCCATCTTCATGTCCTTCGCGTAATCAGTGCCGTGCACCTCGGGGTCATATTCACCAAGCTCTGACTGGAGCGCATAGGAGCCCAGAAGGGCCAGGGTAACGAAGGAACACGGCAAGCGGCCCTGAAGGATGTCCTTACGCAACTGGAGACACAGGTAGTACCTGCCATGCACAAACAGGGAACACATTTTAAACAGCCCGCATCATGAGCAGGCACCACAACCTCTGCTGCCATGGCAACATGGGTGGTGACAGTATACAAATGAGCCACAACTCTTGATTAGATGTCACCTACACGCTGCTGTCCACAAAGACCATATGAAAGTTATACTGGGCTGACTGTGCTAAGCAGAATGTAGGTTACATTTTTTCAGACTGGAAGACATTAAAAAAACATTTAAATGTACAGTTGTAGTTCAAGGGTGCTTTGACACGACATGACAATGAGTATCATTTTCAGACAGTCCCCAGCACTGAGCTAAAGTAGAGTTTAGCGCATTGTGATGCAATATTCAGCATTCCCAAAGGAACGGATCCTGCAGTATCCACAATGTTTTAGCATTTTTCATTTGCGTTAACAAGGACGACTGACTTAAGAGCTGAAGTACAAGGAAAATTGTTCTCCTTCAATTCTTGTGGGATGCTTTTTTTTTACCTTAGTCTCAGTAAAGACCAACACTGACCAACAGGGACTAACTCCTGTGGTACGTGCAGGTCAAAGAGCAATCCAGTACCTTGTTATGTCCTCTGAAAGCTGGGCCGGATCCGGTGGGTAGAATTTCACATTGAAGGTGAAATTGTAATTGGCTCCTTGGAGATAATGTAGAAATGTTTGTTAGAGGTTGTACATGAGAACAAGAGGACATAAAAGTGCAGAGAGTTTAGCTCACCTTGTACCTGCCTGCGGATCTCCTTGGCCAGGTCCATCCAGGTCTGAGCAACAGAACAAAGGAATATAAGCACGCAGAAAAAGACACAAAGGAAATGATGCTCGCCATGTGTCTGGTTCGTTTGAATCGAAGAAAAATGGGTATGTGGAGAACAGTGGCACCTACAAGGCACATTAACTTCAAGCAGACATCCAGAAGCATAAAAAGTATCATGGAGAGCGGAGACAAAAAGTCACATGACAGAGCTCTACATGAGTCCGGTGTCAGAGGTGCAGAACAGGTGAGCTTAATTACCGAGCCAATCAGTGGACATTGTACACTACCCAATAATTGAGCAAGATAGCAAAACATAAAAACACCACCATCCAGCTCTGCATTACAGAGGTTGCACACATTATATACATTTGATAGATTTAATTAACCTGTCAAGCCAAACTATTCAAAACAGTTTCATTTCACTGTAATTTTAAGCATATTTTCATGATTTTAAGTGTTTTTTGTTCCTCAACACACAACCTTGATTTGCCAAGATGATATGATGAAGATCTGTAGATGTGGCGCTTGTACACAAATCACAGCCGTGGCTCCCCCTGGTGGTTACATTGGGAGGGCACTGAGGCGGGCGTTACCTTCATTGTGGGTGTTTCCCAGATGGTCAGGCCATAGTAATCCTTCTCCAGCAGGTTGAGGTGATCACACACCTTCATAAACAGATCCTGGCCTTTGGCGTGTTTCTACCACACATATACACACACACACACACAGAACAACAACAAAGGCAAAATAATTACAAGAGTACAGTTAGGCATTGTGAAATCACACAGACGACAGTGGGGAATTGCTGAGAACAAAAACCTTTTCATCCGCACACATTATTTCTGATGTTCATGAATAAGCATAGGCAAAACAAATTCAATGAAAAAATAATTAAGAAAGTCATAAAAATCTGCATTATGATCATGATCTTAAGATAATTCCCCATGTCAATGTCCTCTTCATCTTTTTATGATCTCTTTTATACTTGCAGAGTTCAATGATTCTGTTAGTTTCTTCTTTTCTATTAAAAACTGTTGTCATTCTCAAAGGGAGGGGGGAAGGGTTACTCAGGGCAGGCAGAGCTTTATAAAATTCTATACAAAAGCCATCTGTTCCTGCTGCTTTACTATTTGGAAAATCCGTACGGGCTGTGAAAACCTCCTATGATCTGCATTCAGACTCTCTCTCACTGCTTTGCCTAGTTTGGGGAATCCTAGGGAACGTAAGAACCCTAGGGAGAGTAAATCTACTCTTATTCTCTGGCAGGCTTGCGATAAGAGTACCTGAATCGGCTCTGCTTGGTTCTGAGCCCCTGAGTTGAAGAGTTGTCTCCAAGTTCAATCTGCTTCTGTTTAATCTTTAATAAGATGATGTTTATCTGACTCAACAAAATGAGACTTCAGTGATACTGTCAGTCATAGTTCAGCTTTCTGTTACGGGGTCGAGAGCTGCTGCTCTGTCTCTGATAACAGGTTCAGTAGCTGGACGGTCTACACTAACACTCTGGAGCTGACTAATGACAACAAAATGTATCCCACTGTTTAATGAAGCCAGAGTGCAGCAGAGTGTGGACACACTTCTGCCAACATATATCTCCATTCCCTCCCACAGTCTGACAAATGTATTTGGAGCTTTTAGTCTCCATGGAGCAGATCCATGTTTTCAGCTATTCTGATGTAGGTTTCAGCTTAAGACGGAGATCATTCAGAGCCAAATAAAAAAGAAAATAATAAGATTACTTGCAGAGGGTGAGAGGACGGGCCCGTGCGTGTGTGTGTGCATATGCTTACATCCAGCTCACACTCATACAGAGTGTCATCCAGCAGTGTGACTTTGATCTGCATGGTTTTGGGCCGACGCGCGGCTTTAGGAAGTTTGGCCTCCTCCTGTATCGTCGTCTCCTCCTTCTCTCCCTTGTTGCCTCCTTCGGAGCAAGTCTCCTCCTTCTCCTTTTCCTTCTCCAGGGCGGCCTCCTCTCCTTTCTCCCTGTCAGTCTCTTTGTCTTGTCCACCCTCTTCCTCCTCCTCCTCCTCAGCCTCAACAAGTTCTTTCTTTTCTGCGTGGACAACCTAAACAGGAAATTTTCATCAGAACGTTCTTCAAGCTGGATAAATGTGCAGAGAGGCTGAAATCTACAGACACATGAACAGTTTACAGTCACAAAACACGCTCGGCTGAAAGAACACTTTAACATTACATAGCTCATACGTCTACTAATCCATTAATTAAAATTAATTACTTAAAAGTTAATTCATTCATTAATAGTTAGAAGGAAATCAAATCTGTTTTTAAAATCCAAACTTCTGAGAAGAAGGTGAGATTTATAAATATAAACATATAAATACAAATGTAATCTCAAGTCTTACTTACTAATTTGAAAAAGATTAATTTGTTCAATTTATCCAAAATTTTTTAAATAACCTTCAATTCTGTACCTTAAAGTTTTCGCAAAAACAAAATGATTTACCAGTGTTAAAAGGTTTTGCTAACAAAAAGAAAAGATAGGCTGCAAATGACAATTGTGGCCTCAAACTGCTTCCTGTTCCTGTTTGACAGTCCTGACCTGAGCCTCGGCACTGCTGACCGAGTGCTGATCCAGCACCACCTCTCCCTCTGTCCTCAGCTCCGGTTCGGGGTCAGCTATGGGAGCCTTGGCTTCTTCTTCTTCTTCCTTCTCTCCAGCGTCACTCTCACACTGCGAACGCCTCTTCAGGAAGGAGGAGAAGAGGCGAGAGAGGCCCCGGCCGGCGGAGTTGCGATTGCGAGGCCGGAGCTGCTCCTCCTCTGGTGAGGGCTGCCTGGCGTCCTGGCTGGCCTCCTCCTGCTGCCCCGGCTTCTTCTGGTGACTCTCCGCCTCGTCTGTCGTCATTTCAGCAGCTGTGCAGAATAAAGCACCAAATCAGTTCAACCACACAAATCATGAATGTTCTGATTTAGCAGTCGAAGACGGAGGCTGAAAATGAATAAAAAGACATATTGGTATTATAACTTCCATCTCAATAAAGAAAACTGAAATTTGTCACAACATAATGATCCCTAGGTGTTTTGTGCTTTGGGGTAGGTGTGACTGATACTCTAGCCACTTAATGGGACTAGAGTGACTCCCGAGGGGGGCAATGGCTTTCATCTCTGTGAGAGGGGACTTTTTTTTGGGTAAGGACTGAAATGATCCCTTCTAATCACACAAAGTTACTGAGACCACAGCAAACCTGGAAGTCCCCTTAATTGTTATCTTTTTTAAAGTGAGAATTTACTGGGTCCGTCTGGTTTAAGTGACTGATATGTTTGTATCTCTAAACTCTTTCAGCTTTTCCCGGCTCGCCTCCACATTTCACGATCATCTATTGCTCTGCTGCTATTTTTTAGAGACAAAACATTGAAAAAAAAGCACCTTTGAAGAGGTCAGATTTATTTAAGACTTTATTCCCTGTGTGTGTAAATTCAGGACTGAACATGAGAGAACTGAACTGTTCCTTCTCTCTCTCATCTGTTTTCAATGAGCAGCACCAAGTTTCCACCTGCTTCTCCCAGGTGCTAAAAACAGACTCCGTTTCCTCGCCCCAAGCCATGATAAATCACCTCTACTGTGTATTAGAGTGTCTATTCCCTCCTCTTGTATTTTGGTAGTCATACATAAGCCGCTTATCTGTCATTTTGCAGGCCCCTTAGTAGATGAATTGAAGCACTATTTCACTAATATGTGCCACAAAACCGATCCTTATTAAATATGGACCATAGTCAGGTATTCAGTAGGGCTAAAAATATGCAACAGCCCCATCCCTAATCTAGTTCAGACTGTGCTGATAAAGAACAAACATCTTAAAATCTAGCAGTAAAACGCCACTACCCTAACAGTGTAGAGCAGTTTACAGGCATGGAGGATCCACGCCTGACCTCTGATGTGGGGAGTTGGGACAGGGGCAGAAAAGAGGTTCTTATCTTTACAACAAGTGAAATTTCTGGTGAATTGCACACAATCTACCTATTCTAGTCAGCACAGTGGAGGAGAGGAACAGTTTCATGTCATTTTCGGGCTCCAGCCTAGCCCTGTACCTCTTCTTCAGCTATGCCAGTGTGGAACATACACACACACACACACACATATATAAAGTATATAGTGAATATATAGTTTATATATTATATAAACTGTATATTTGATTAGTCTCAAGCAAGAGAAAAAAGTTCAAGTAAAAACAATAAATTTACTTTACTGAAGTCACAGACCACCTGCGATGCCCCAATAGACTACAGGGGGGCTGTGAAGTACCAGTTGAGACCAGACCCCCTGTTGCATAGAAATTCCACTTTAAATCTTCCAGATCCTGATCCAGATTTGGACTTAAATGAACTTAATAAACTCCCTCATTACACTCCAATAGACTGGTTCATAGATTTTCTATTAGTTTTGCATACGTGAGTACTCAACCCAACAATTACTTTCAAACTCAGCTCAGCCAACGAATTTCAAAAACAACAACAAGAACAATCAATGAAGCAGAAGCTGCTTTGGTAACTGTCAGGCTTGATCTACTTTCAGCCTTGATTTTCTGTGTGAGGCTGAACGTTTCTGTTGGTTCTCTGCTGCCTCAGCTCGTTTGAAGAATGGCGTCCAAAGTGTGAGGTTCTTACTTTCCTTCCAGTCTGTACGAGCCACTGCTGATTGCTTCTCCTTTGTACTAAATACTTAGTTACATCTGCACTGCAGACGATGTCCCATATCTTCTAAGCAAATGCTGGTGAGGGGGTTTCTTGTCTCTCTTTAGTCCATCCACACTCCCTGCTCTGTTCCTGACTCCAACATGACAGAACGTGTTACAGCCAAACACAGGCATCAGAACCTGTATACAGGCACATGACGTGACATCACAGTCTGTGATCACAGCTGGACAGCAGAGCAGCACCAGTTGTTTACCACTCTGTTGGTTAATCTGTCCTTCATTCTGTTTGATCCTGTTGCAGCATGCTTGCTCAGTGTGCCATGCATGCCAAGCCATTGCCGTGCTGTTCACTGTGCATTGTAGGACATCCTCAGACCTCGGCAACAGACTAAAAATAAAGTGCAATGCAACAAGAAAACACCTTGAGTCAAACCTCTGGAACCTTGAGTACGTCAAAACTGACCAGACATTAGGTATGAACCAAAACGGACAATAAATCTAAAATATAGCTTGTGTACTCCCTTTATTTTCTGCCTTAGTTTTTGTGATACAAAGAGATTGTTTTATATGATTCTTTGTTCAAGAAAATAAACAGCCCTGTTGATGTCAAAAAAACTTCGACTTTAAGGATTGCTCCTTACTCCTTTCACACCACTGGGACCTTTTAAGGAACTCAGAGTTTGTTTGGATCAATTGGGTATTGGCAGGAGCCAGATCAAGTCAAGTTTATTTGTACAGCTCATTATCACATAGAATGAGGGCTCTGAAGACCCACACAACAGAGATGTAACAGTTCTGGATCATCCCCGAGCATTAGAAGAAGATGAGGCAAAACTCCCCAACCGAACTTAAGAGAGAAAACAGGGAAATCTTGGCAGAGATTCCCTCTCCTCCTGGTGTGAAATAGGAGCGAGCAAACAAACAATTCACAAAAAGACAGAGGAGATGTAATACTACAGGAAAAAACAAAGCACAAGCACAACAGTTGAATCCTGATCCAGTACAGTCTCAAGTCCACCAAGATAGAGTCAGCATGAAATCGTAAAGTCAGTGTGACGAATTACGTTTACTTTGATGGTGGGGGAAACCAGAGGAACTGGAGGAAGAAAATACAAAGTACATCACGAAGGGACAAGAGCAGAATCCAGAACCTTCTCTCTGGGAGACAACAATACTGTCCTACTGTGCCACCCAGTGGACAAAGGGAAAAGCCATCATGCTAAATATTCTTGTGATATGTGCGGTAATTTCACCTATTATCAATATTTCGATAATCGCCAACAAGAGTCATACACAAAATCACAATCTTCTTGTGTTGATTTCAAATGTTCTAAATTCATACTTCCTGGGATTCCAGTTGAAATATTATTGCATACCCTAAAACGTTACAGCACAGTAAGTTATAGGGTAATGTTGGAAGTATGCTGGCAGAGTGACACCACACAGAAATCACAGCTTGCCACCACAGGAAATCCCAGAAGCTGCTGGCAGCCCGCCGTGCTGAGTTGATGCTGGCAAAGCCAAACAAGTGCTGACAGGGCAGAGAGGAGACTCCACGGCTCCAGGTGTACCAAGGAGGAGCAAACGTGGATAACAAACACTGCTGCTCATATGGCTGCACTCTGTTCAGACAGTGTGAGGTCAGCGCTAGAAAAAAACACCACAGATCACAGCGTCTGCAACTTTCTGCAGAGCACAACAACACAGTGGCTCCTCATTAGAGAAATTCATTATGACACGCTGTTAAAAAAAAGACAAACATATGGCAGAGAGACTTCGCCTCCCAGTCCCTGCTATCACTATAGGAAGTAGGGGTTCTGTGGGTGCAGTGCACTCCTCTCAAAATAGTTGTCAGAGAGCAGTGCAGAGAGCAGAAATAAATGAATAAAGTGTAAAAAAAGATAAATATACATCACCAGAGATTTGACCACCAACAGGCTGAGGCTCATTAAACGACTGAACCTAACCTACTGAAATGCACATCCTGGAGGCCAAGTATGGAGAATGATAGTAGAGTAAAAAAACTTTGAATTTGATACGAACTTAAGTTTAGGAGCATTGTCGTTAAATATCCATCTCATCTGTTTTGTTTTGCTTTATTCTCCTGTATATACTGTACTTTCTCTCTCTCAGCTTGCACTTCCACCATCGGTACTGCACGCAGCAGGTACTTTGATCACACCAACACCGTGTAATGAGGTCACACCTCTCTCTAGCAGCAGTAACACCACCACAACAGAAGAGAGATTTACATCAGACGAAACTCACACTACGGCCTAATCTGATTTTTTTTATTGTATTTCTCATTTGCATTTTTTCCAAATTATATCATTTGTTAAATTATTCCAATACTGTATACTCTGCATTTTTATTTTAATCAGAGAAAATTTAGTTTTTGCTTTAATCAATGAGCAAGAACAAACTCATCAATCCCTGGAGTCCTAATTGGTCCCAATCCTGCCTCCACCACTCCTCCCACTTCAGAACATCAGACATGATGGACAACTTGATGGAGGCAGCAATTCCCTTTGTGATAAATGAAGTTATTTTTGGGCTCCAATGTTTTTCCTTGTTCAATGTATCAATTCATATCAAGACATAATGATGATTTTAGGAAATTCTCCAAAAACATGTCTTTAAAAGTTTCACACTGTAGCTTTAATCAGAGTGTAATCAGAGCTTAACCTGCATGTAAACATACTGAAAGACAAACCAGCTACTGACAATAACACTCTACACTAATGAGTAAAAAAAAACCCCCAAAAAAAACCAATGTTTATGTCTTTGGCTGCTCACACATGATCAGATGTAGATTTAGTCTTCATTTCTTTGCGCACCAAGTTGTACTTTGACCCAAAAACCGAATGAGCTTTCTAACACACAACTAGTCTGCTGTTTAAAAGCATGGAAATGCCACAACATAGTTGTGCGGTGGGATGCACAACAAGCAAGAAAACAAAAACCCTGACTGTACAGAAAGAGGACAAGAAAGAAAAAAAGAGCAAAATCTGTGCAAGGTTGAGTGATCTTGGTAGAAGATGAATGGCTTGGTGTCAGCAGCTACAGCAAAAACTACACAAAGAACCCCTACATGAAAACTGAACTGAGTAAAAACTGTAATTTCCCTTTTAACTAAATCCAATGAAATCCCAACATTCTTATCTTCCTCCTCACAGCATCTAAAGCCCGCATTTAACCGTATACTTTTGAGGTGTTCCTTATTGGAAATAACAGAACAAATCCTAAGGCTCGAAGGTCATAAATAGATCCCCAAATGCAGATACTAACAGACAACAAGACCTTGCTTTTTGTGTCCTCACTTGTTTTTCAGTGGTGATCAGTTACACTCCATGATGCCCGCTCTCTTAATGGAATGACTGTTTGACAAAAGCAATGATGGAGAAGTTCATTAGCACATTGGAGAAGTGCCACAAACATAAAATCGTACCATGATTTGGACTGAAAGGTCATCGGATGGTGAAATGTCAACCGTCACACGGGTCAACCAGGTCAGTAAACTGAAGCATGTTCCATGCTCTTATTTGAAATGAGGATGATGTGCCGTAAGGGCAACGCTAAACACTAAAATACATTTGTGAGAATAGAAACATACTGAAGTGTATGTTGATTTCCTGAGTGTTTGCAGGCTTGTGACAGAGTGCTGAAAGCGAGCTTAAGGACTGAAAGCGGCTTTAAAATTAATCGGCACTGTGTGGGATTACATCTCTGTGCTGATGTGGAGGCCACGGGAAGCTGGATGTGTCACTGTCAGTCACTATTGGTTGCCCCCGCCCCACCCCCACCGGTTCCCTGATCCATGCTGAGCAACAAAAACAAGCCAGAACCCAACAGGAAAACACACAATGATTATTGAAGGGCAAAAACTGCTAATACAAGATTCAACATACATTGAATATTTGAGAGACAAAGATTAAACGCACAAAAAGTCAATCCCATATACTACTCTGAGTAATACAGGAATTAAACACAAAAACGTGATATGCACAGAATCAAACATGTATGATGTGATAACATGTACACAGAAACCAAAGGGTGATATTAAGACGTTTGCCTGAATAAATGTATTTACAACCATCTAATTTAGGTCTGTTACTCAGTGTATGCCTGCATGATGTGCAATGACATACAAGTGAGATCGTATTATAATAACGTCACAATTGTCGGATTACAGAGATCAGAAATAGTGGAGGTCCCAATTGTTTGGCATGTGCACTCTCAATTCCTCGGAGAAACTACGGATTTAACACACACTCAGCAAGGCAACAAACACTGTTGGCACAGACTGAGTAGTGTAGACAGAATGTATAGACAGATTGCTCTTTAAAGGTTAGCCACAGGTTGTAAACAGACGGTAACTTAATGAAAGTGCCAGGAGGAATAAACTGTGAAATCTTGCCATTTGTTTTACTTTAACATGACATAACATCAACAATCTCATAACTTATGAAAAAGGTTTTTTGCTGTATCAATCATGAGCCTTGTTAGTGCCCCTTTTCATCCAAAGGACTTGTCCACATCTTGTAAGATGTACGTTTATGTAGACGGATCGATTGCTCAATAAGAGTGGATACATGTGAAACTTAATAAAAGTAAAATAGCACAAAGCAGCACACATTCATTTGAACTATTTTAGTTTACTCAAATTAACATAGCTTACTCTGCATGGACCTCCCCCTGTTTACCACAGAACTAGTGAATATTGTTTACAGATTGCTGCACACACATCTCCATACACTATCCTGACAGATAATGGTGATCAAGTGAAGGGCAGCGCACAACATGGCAGAGGCAGTGTTGTGATGTCAACTGCATTATTACCGCAAAAATTCTACATTTTTTGTCAATATTGTGCTGACTATAATACATCGACTACAATACATTTGTATTGATCCACTTGCATTAAAGTGCATAAATTATGTTTGAGAAACAAATGATTAATAGCCTTAGTCACTGTATAATAAAAGTTTCAAAGTGCATATAAATGTACTGGGAGTCAAGCGAAGTGTGTTATTTATCCTCCTCGAACTTCATTGCTAAGACAAAGATGTCCACGTTCAAAGTCGTACTTCATCAGAGTGTTGCTACAGAATTGCACTATTCCAAATTTAACTCAGAAGCTAAAACCCTTTCACGGAGAGAGATGACTTAGAAGCTGTGGCCTAGTTTTAGTGATCTAAATATGACTTAATGAAAACAAAACCATATGTAATCATTTTCTTCCATGTTTGAGCGAGCGGAGGTTGAGGTTTATCAAATGAAATCAAACATTTTCAAGTAAGCCATCCTATGTGCATCGAGGCCGTGAGCTTTTCCATTGTAAGCAAAAATGAAAACTACAATGTTGCACTTGGAGAAGCTTCAAGTACGAGCTGCGAATGTAATGAGGTGTGCTGTGACACAGCATCGACCCACACTGACCCACTGCTGTGTGACATTACATCACTGTGACACTCGCGTCACCAGCAAACACTGACTGCGCTAAACACCACACACGGTCCGTCCAGCTGTGATATGATGAGAGGGTTATAGGAGAAAGATGGCATAATGTGGTATCTTTCCAACCACCAACACATCACCAACACACACAAACACAAAAACAACTATGAATTTACACTCAGCCTAATAGAGCGCCGACGTCTGTGCCGCCAACTTCACATCAACACATGACGGATTACTAATTACAATCAACCCCAACTGTGTTATTACAGGCTGAACAGCCAGAATGGAGGGCAGTCGTTACATTAGGTAACTGACGAAGAGAACGTTACGGCCCGTAAGCTTGTCTACGTTTGTCCTGCTGGCCCCTTGTCAAAGTTGTGCGAGGGAGAATCTCGAGTGTAACGACTCAGCTGCGCAAAATCCTCCGTTCGGACTATCAACAGGATTTCTAAAAACAAAACGAATATCACAAAATTCCACACACAGGATGGTGGAGTTTCTCAGATTTTGAGGCAGGATCTGAATGTTTCCAGGCCATTTGTGACAAAACACCAAACTGAATGAGGAACAGAAATCACACGTGTCTGTTGGTAGACTATCAAAAGGAAACAGTAGTTTAGTGATTCAGTCATTTTTAAAATACACAATATAGTGGGTGAGGGGAGAGACAATCTACAGACGGTGGGGAGACTGATTGGTTACTGATATTGATCCGGTACTTTGTGTCCGCAATGCCACTGTACATTTTACATGATACGTTTGTTTATATATCTGATTTCAAGGTACCGATAGCAAAGGTCTGGATTTATTTATTTATTGGATGAGACAGTGAAATCAGTCAGAGGACAGCAGGGCCTCAGAGAAGTGTATTGTGGACATTGTGATCCAAATGTAACACTGACCGTCTCTAATCCCTCCAACAAAAACTACAGCACACGACGGACCCTGCTCTCTTTATCAGACTGACTTTGAACCACTTAAACCCAAATGGAGCTGCTAACAAACTTTTGATTACATTTCTTTTATAGATCTAAATAGTGACTGCTGTAAACAAAACAAATAAAAAAAGGATAATTAAGGCCTTCAAGGTTCCCTGCCATAAAAACCAAAGCATCTTGGCCCTGGCACAAGTAACTAACTTATCATATGGTTTTACATCTGAATGGTAATAGTACTGCATCTTAGTCGCATAGCGTGTGAATTTATTTCCACACACATGTGCACACACACACAGAGTCCTATCAGCCATAGAATAGAGGTGATCAGCTTGAATATGTCTCAGATGTGATCTGTTTTCATATGTTGGAGCAAACACAACAAGATAAATCAATTCAGATAATATAAAGTGTAAGTAACCACTAAAGCAAATTGAAAAAAAACAGCAAGCGAGTAACAAAAACAACAACAAACAGTAGCACGTACACATATTATGGGCTTGTCTCAATCTCTTCCTTCAGCTCAGCAGTTGCAGGATCTCTTGTAGCCTTTTTGAGTGTGTGCTCAAACAAACCCTTCAGATATGCAATGGGAAAACACGATCTCAGCACGCTTTCAGGGATGCACACGACACTATGAAGGAGCAGGGGTGGTCAAACCGCTCTGCATCACCTGTGCTTCACACACCCTGACGTAGAGTATGAACTTATTTACCTTTGCTGAAATAACATTTCCCAGTCTGAGTGAACAGAGAAGAACCGCAGTTTCATTTTCTTTCTAACAAGAAAATCTGGATCAGACTTATTACTGCATTTATTACACCAAATGTGTAGACAGTCTAAAAGAGGAGTTTTCTTCCTTTGGGCTTAATTTTGTGATGCAAGTGTTTCTACTTGCGCTAACAAGCATGTCTATTATTTTATTGCTTTATCCTCTGGACTGTTTTGTTCCACCTGTAATAACACAGAGGAGAGAATAACACATCCTGTAATTCTCCTTCATAACCTTAAACATTTCCACCAGCGATAAAGACAGGAAGCACCTCAACAGCATCTCTGCTCAAATGTCACTGCAAACCTCAGCACTCTCAAATAACACATTTGCAAAAACACATAGCTCCATTTTTTTTAGATGGTAAATATCGTGGGTTTCTTTTTTTGTTACATTCATGGTGGTAAATGTAGGATAAAAATGTGACTATGAGATATTAAAAGTAGAGCAAAGTATTCAAAATGCACGAGCACACACACACACACACACATTTCCCTCTGGCTGTCCAGGTCTAAAACCAATATAACACAAAACCCTGCTTGTCCTGCAGCATCACTGCCAATCCGAATGCACACAACATTAAACTGTTTTTCTCATAAACGGTATAGCAGTGCTGTAGTCAACTCTGGGCTAATCACCATCTATTAAAACACCAAAAAATATTATTAATAATAATAATAATAATAATAATAATAATAATAATGCATTCTGTGTAAAGGATAGAAGAAAACAATTAACCAAATTTATCATTTAAGACTTAATTATCTAAAAAAAACAATGTAAGGCTTCCCGAAATAGATTTTTTCCCCCCGTGACATTTCACTGTACTACATGTGGTATACTCAATAATTAATGGGTTACTAATGTGAAAATGTATCACCAAGTCCTTTAAATAACGCTGTACTGTTTGCCTTAAAGTGTACTCAATTACCTTTTCATTTAGCAGAGCTTAGGGGATTAAAAACAGAGGCCTGTGTTTACATTTACAACAGGCTGGAAAATCTATACGTCAAACTCTTCATTATCACTTGGCAGGAATCTAATAAGACAGTAACTAATCACTCATGGGAAACAACAAACCCAAATCATGACCCAAACAGCATAACATATGGAATGACAGCACGCTGCTGTTTGTTTATGTTTATAATGCAACAGCAGACAAAGACTTGATACATTTATCCTCTCTCGGTTTTTTTTTTAGCTCCGATTACAGGCGTGTGTATGGAAGAAGCGGTTTATTTTATGTGTCATCACACAACGTGAACAGAAAAACCGCGGACCATTCGATTGTGTTTCCAGCTCATCCAGGCCAACACACACACACACACTGGTACCGACTAATGTCTGCTGAGAGAAGATCCACCAGCTCAGCGCAGGTGTCTGTGACGGCTGATACACGGAGCGATGAATAAAGATGAAGGGAAAACCATCAGGCTGCACCACAGACACCCACCACATCATCTCACTCCATTATCTACCCCCGTTACAAGCGCTTCATTCAAATTATCTGGGTGTTGTGGAGTTTTATAATAAAAATGGCTCCGGTTAGAAGAAGAAAACGGCGCCGTGTTCTTCACGACAGACCGACCAGGAAAAAAACAAAAACAACAAAAGATAAACGGAAGAGATTCTTACCGGATTCAAGCGCAGCCAGGAGAAGAAAATAAAACTAACCGCTAATTCATCCGCGTCTCTCTAACAATGTGTATGCGTGTGTATGTGCGTGTACGTGTGCACGTGTTCTTTAAGCCCTCCGTTTTGTCTTACAGACCACACCTGGCTGCATCGTCCTGTTGTTTTGAAATAATACACTCATACAAATCAATAAATGTGGAAACTAAAATAAACAAAAATCTTGCTTGTTCATGTTCCTGTTTGAATTATTGATAATGAGAGGCAGTTGCGGCTGATATTATGTCAATAACAATAACAACATGGACAGAAACACTGGCTACAGAGGGTTACAGAGTGTGTATGTGTTCCTTGATTGGTTACCATGCTTCACCTGGAGATTTGCAGTTTGTGTGTCTTATATTATTCAGCATCCCACCAGCTGGTCCCATTAAGTCCCATAGCATCACATTATTTATTACTTAAAATACATCGCAATGAGTACAAAAAATGCATTGTGTGGGATGCTGAGAGGTAATGAGTTAGATTCATACAATAATAGTCCAAATATCAATAACAGTTACAGAGTAAAGGGATAATTAGATCCAAATGTGCCCTGTAAATGTCTATTAGTGCGAGGAATAAATGTTCCACTTACATTCTAATGTTTTTCTAAATCGTTAAACCATCATCCAGATGTTGAATAAATGTACACATTTGGCAGGCAAAATGAAGGGCACAGACACAGTAGGCCCTACAGGTAAACGCTAACGTGAAACATTTATCAATGCAAGCAGAGATTCGCCTGCGAGACGGTGCAGTGGGCTTAATTTTATATTGACAGGCTTGAACTCCCCCTCCCCTTACTGGGGGGGCTTTGTATGTAATGAGGCAAGTGTATTTGTAGAAGCAGCCAATGGGAGGTGTGTAGGGAGCAGCATGTTCCAATCACAGCACTCGGAGGTCCACATCAGTAACCAAGGGTACGCAGGTCCCCTCTGCTCTAAAATCAATGCATACATTTTTATTTTCAGCCAGCTATTGCTAAGTGTCGGAGCGAAGGAAAAGGCGGCAAGGCTGAACTTGGGGAATTAATCACACCTGCTTCTGTTGTTTGTGGGTTTCTGCTGTGGAGAATGGAGGCTATTGATGTAATCCCACACGTTTGTTATATAATGCAACATAGCAGACCTACATACTCTGTGTACAAGAAAAGGAATTACTAAAAGCTTCTTAATTATGAATAACAATAAAGTGGTCTGTAACATGGGAACAGGAAGAGGAGACCGCAGACTGTGGTCAATTCATGGTAAAACAGTGCAGGTTCTTTGTCCATGCTGTATGGTCAGGTGGCAAAAAGTACTTTTAGAGGAGGTAAAATGGAATATTACCACAAAATATTCATAAAATATGAAGGTCCATTACTGTTTGATATTTTGCCTTTAACATCGCCAACAGATGGCTCAATCAGTACCAAGACGCTTTGCAAATACAAGGCAGCTCCTCAGAGCTAATACCTCTGCCAAGGCTGAACAGACAGGTCTCTGTCATTTAAGACACATCCAAACTATTTGCTTGTTACTTCTTCGGTTTCTCTCCTCTTTGCTATTATACACGCAAGCAGATATTTTGGTTGTCCAGATTCTAATCCAGGTGTGGACAATGATCCATCTAGCGACAGCCCCATGATAAGATGAAGAGATAGACGGATGGATGCATGGACAGACAGACAGAGAAATGGTCGGGGAGTGTGACTGAACCAAATCCCACAAGGCAGGGGACGTTACACCAATAACTTTTCTTTTCACAAATAAACATAATGAAGATATTTTGAACGGGAATCGCAACTGGTAGGAAATTAAAAAAAACACTTAACGGCCTGCCTGAGAACCAAGAAAGAGCAGGAAATGAAAATGTTGGCATCAGATATTATGAATCAGATAATACATCAATAGATCAAATCTTAGGGGCATCTGCTGGATGCATAACTGTAAAATCAGCATCATGCACACTGAGCGACCACAGAGCAGCTTGCATCTTAGCAGCGTGCTTTTTAATCTGCATGTCTAAACCATTTTCAACCACAAATCCATACAGTCCAGCCTGCTCACACACTAACCCAAAAAACAATCCTCTCCCTCCACCACACAAAGGACACACCCCCTCCCCCAAAACACCCCATCATCAATCTCATTCTGCCGCCCCTCCCCCTCCCAGCAGGTGCCGAGCTGGAGAAATAAATTTAAACCTTACAACCTAATACCGAAATAATACACACATCTTCAGCAAAAGCACTTACATAGAGGTAAGAAAGTAGTAGATCTCACAAAGAAGAAGATCTCCAGTCTAAAATAGGTGGCAATAACACCAGGCAATAACACGACGCACAACTGAAACTATTACGTTTGTCTTTTCGTACACACTCTGCTCAGTTCATTACATTTGATTATCCCACAAAGGGAAAACCGGTTTGCAGCAAAAGCTCATTAAAAACATTTTCAAAAGACAATAAAAATACCAAATATCACATCATGCCATGCAACTTTATACACATTTGGCCTCCATACAATGCACAAATGTAGCACACAAAATACAATTAACAAAACCAGAAGACGGTTTGTCAAAAATGCTAGAGTGTATTTTTTTCCCCAGGTCAGTACAGTACACACACCTCATCCTTAAACACCGCAAAGTGAGTACACTTCGAGGGAAACATTTCCGGTTATTTCAAAGATTTGAAGTGGCCTTTTCACATTAGTAACCCATCAATAAATGAGCAAACCATGTAAAAAATAAAGTTGAACATTTCCTAATTTCGAGCATAGTTTTGATAAAACATATCTAAAATCCATTGAAGTAACTAATCTACAACTAACCTTTTTAAAGCTATGACATTTTAATTTCCATTAAAAGTCCCTTTATACCAATTACCCAGATGCAACCTGATATATTTGGTATCTTTGGGAGGTTTGAGGCTTAAATTAAAACTTTATGAAGATGAACCTATTGGCAGTTTTCTCAGAGAAACTTTGATTATGCAACAATTAAGGATTTTCTTTTCAAATGTTTACAATTTACAATTACGTGATTGTACATTGGTTTATTCGTGCATGTAGCCATTATAGTCCGTGAGCCTCTATGAGTATTTCCTCACCTAGTGAACTCCTCAGCACCTCATACTCTGATTATACAACATTTTGTATATAGTCTGACCACTGTCAAATCCAATTAATTACGTGATTGTATAAACCTGTAATAGAATAGGATGCATGCCCACACAGTGAGTAATCCATCAGCTGGACCTCATTCTTTTCATATAGATTTTGTAAAACTCTTCCCTCTCCCTCAGGGAGGATCCATGCACTCAACTGGACCAGTGTCTCATTTCCTGCCTGTGTGAATAGAGAAAGTTGTAGTCCCCCTCCAGCTGACCTCCAGGTCAGCATGCGCTCTATAATTACCTCCCTCCACTTCCACTCAATTAGCTCCACGTAGAGCAAAAGCCAGCAGCCTGGTCAAAGCAGCTCTGCATGAACAGCACCACATGGTTACCATAGACACAAAGACACAAAGATGGACAAGACTATTTAGCATATTCTAAAGACTCTATACAAACATAGCAGATTTTGGACGGCTGTTAATTTTATCCTGATACTAAGATATAAAGATTCCCCTGTGGTGGGCTGATAAAAGTGTATTTTACTTCCTCCTATGTGCTTTGGAGCCTGTTGTGATTACAAATTGTAAACATTTATGGCTGGCCCCTACTGTTCAAGTACTGAAGTATTTGGTCAGCACATTGGGATACAGCCGACAGTGTCACACACTGTGAGTTCAGGACTTGTGTTTTTGGTTATTCGATTCATTTCACACAGTTAGATATCCATCTAAACAACTTTCCACAGCATATACTCGTTTGTTTTTATTGATTTTATCATCTCTTCTGAGGTCACTGGAAAACCTTGTAGCCAGGAAAGGGGCTCTGATTGTGGTCTAGCATGCGGTCCATAATGCGCGCTGTGTGTCTTATTATGGCTGCAAAAGCAGCTCTGACTTTAAGAGGAAAGAATTGATTCACACAACTTACAAACACTTAAATGGAACTTGGTACAGCAAAAATGTAAACATTTACACATTATGGTGGTATCTTTTAATTGTTTTTTTACAAATTTGGAATGCTTATTTAAAAACAAATGCAGAATTGTGACTCAGAGCGCACTACATTGACAGTATAGGTTCTCCTTAAAAAATCTTGGCTGGGAGTATAGTGAGCATAGCATCACAAAACCGGACATCATGAAACAACCATGTGACCACCTGACATCCTTTAGTTTGGCAAAACCCCGAGGAAAGCAGAGGAGAAATCTGTACTTTGACCCAAAATGGCTTTGCCCCAAGCACAGTATTATTACTATCAGATTGGGACAAATATGTGCACTACCTGAACCTGGACCTCAGCTGAGAATAAACATGAATGACATTCAGATGACGCTGCTGATGGAGGAGAAGCATCCGGTAATAAGACAGCATGTCATGTCAAAGTGCGAACCTGCATATTTAATCACAACATGAACATCATACAGCCAATGTTCAGTGAAACCTGAACAGCAGAGCGCTCCGTAACCTGTCTGACACTCACAACCAGCTGTAACTGTGCTGACTGTGTGAAACCAGTCATCTGCTCTCAGGGTGAAAGGTCACACTCCATGTCACATTGATAAATGGAAAAACAGATCTTGTGTATGATTTACTGTTTAAAAGTGAAACCTTTTATTAGCTGAGATGACTTCAGGTGATGAACAAATCTACAAACTCCAACTGAACGAAACAGAAGCTGTGCTCTTTTCTGCCTCTTCCAATATATTTTACACATCGCTCAGTGGGCCCAAAGATGTCTGAAAGTGCTAGTGTGTTTGATTCCACATCATGGCTGGGTTCAGTAAATACTCGGCTCTCCTCTGGCCATCAGCACACGCTCATTTCGTGATGATAATCCCCCCCTGAGTCACAGACCACCTGTTCATTCATTTCTCTAACGCTACTCTCTGCTGCCGCCTGCTGGACAAATACATGGGAGCGCTGGTTTCTCTTTTTACTGCTTTGCCTCTTAAACTATGATAAAAGAGTAACAATACAATAGTATGAAAGATAAAAGTATTAAGCAAGTAGTGCAAATTTTAATGGTTACAGGGGAAAAGAAAGAAAATTCTACTTTTGCTAATTTCTGTTTATATTTGAAAGCTCTATGCCCCTTATTCTGACAGCTGGACGTGGGTGAATTCTCTGAACTTCCATGCCATCCCTTGGTCTACACCTTAGAATTCAACTCCTGAATAACCCCCATGAAGTTAACCACCCAGCAATGTGGCATGTTGTAAAATCTAAAGTATAAGAATGTACAGGTTTATTGATACATTTGTTTAATTGTGTTCTGTTCTTAGTGACCCGAGAAGCACTTTGCCAGAGAGATTCTATTCATAAAGCTTCCTCACCTCTTTTTTCTGAGCCTTAAAAAACCCACTATGTTCATAATTAAACATACCACTACTGCCTCTTATCCACAAGAGTTGGTAGAGAGTTAATTATTGATTGTGATAAACCATCCATCCATTCAGCCATACAAAAAAAAACATTCACACACATAAATATGTACAAAGATGCTTTCATAAAATTACTCATGGCAATAACAGAACAGAATAACAAGCGAAAGAGCAACGTAAAACATACACTCATAAATTATTGTTGCTAAAAGCAATGAGCGATGCCTGTGGCCTGCATCAGCACATTAAGTGCAGTCATTTTGCTCTGGAGATTTTTTGAATCAGTGCTATATGCAAAAGGTTCAAGCATTCTTCGGCTGATCTGAAGACTTCTTTAATTCAAAATAATTATTAAAAAATGATTCATAGGCTTCTCCACAATTTTCTGACATCAATTTCAGAATTAAAACTGTTTTTTCCACAAGCCCTAGTTCTCCTCTGTAGTTTCCATGGTAACAGCAGGATATGTACTCACCATTGCATGAGGCAGAATTTCACAGGCGACGAGGAGGAAATCCAAACAGGCCCGGCAAGTATGAAAAATAAAAACAGACTGTCAGCAATATCTCACCATTTATCAATGGAGCCACAATGTGATTTATTTTGAAAAGGCTACAACTCAACTCTCACAAGATGCTCATAAAAATAAAGCCACTCCCTAATATGTGACATCACAGTAGGTACTTTGGTATTTTGACGTTGGAGCAGGGCAGCAGCCATCATTTCCTTCTTGAGCTTTACATTAAAATATATATATATATATATACAGTACATATACTGTATATACAATATACTGCACATAATCTCTTTACTCTGGCGCCACCTTGTGGGCATTTTTGACCTTAGTCCTTACTGAAATTGAAAATTTTTCATATCCCATCAAATTAAGATTTCTTTTTGTGCAACCCGGATACAATATGTGAGTAAAACCTTCCTCAAACATTTATTATTTCATTTATTTTTCTAATATTTTTCCTCTGCTTCAGGTCTTTTGCTGAGATAAGCTCAGCTAAACCATTGTTTATAGTTTAACCAAGATTCTACGAGCAAGTAAATAAAAACATGAAAAACAAAACAAAAATTCAAAAAGGACAACAAACATTAATAGAACAATAATGTCAGCACTGAGTGTGTTCCCTGCGTATCATGTGCCTGTTGGGGATTCGCCGTTGGTTCAAAATTCCCCAGGGTCCCATTTATTAGTATATTCAGAAAACCTGCATGAATTTTGCAGTTTTACTGATTCCCAGCACATTCAAAGAATGTTTCCCAGGTGTATGACGCTTTATATACTGTGTGTTAACCCCTTTACACACTGGTAAATGAATTGGCAATAGAGAACACATTAAGCAAATAGTTTGGGTTTATTGAAAATACTTTGGATAAATTTAATGAGTCATTTCAGATTAGTAACCCATTAATAATATCTAAAAGTGATCCAAAAATCTCCTACAGCAAATCCTAAAATCCACCATAGTAATCCTTTCTTTTTTTTAAGCTCTGGGACTTCTGATATCCATTAAATGTCTCTATATTCTAGATGTGTTAATATGTGTAATGAAGATAGGTCCATTAGTGGTAACCTCAGATTAAGATTACGTCTTCAGTGGAATGCTTAATTTGGGGGATTAGAGGAAAAGGAGGCTGTGTCTTAATCACCAAGGGAAAGTTCTAGAGATACACAGCCCAGAGCGGTGATGCAAAATAGTGAAGCTCTGGAGGGGGCTGCCTGCCAAACTCCGACCTGCCATAAAATAGCTCAGCACTCAGTGCTGGAGTATGACTGGCAGGGTTGTGTTGTGTCTGCAGGGCTTGGTAAGCCTGGGCTGTGTCTCCATCTGTCAGCGCTCACACCTTCTGCTCTCTGCTCACACAAAACCACATTCAGCTTCACCTCCAGCTTCAGTGGATTATTTCAATGAAAATCTGTTGGAGTGCATGATTCACCAAAACACACAATCATACAAACACACACTGTACACCTGCAAGCTGAAATGAACAGAAGAAAGCGATGACTCATGTTTAGAAATCTGGAATATGATCAGTCTTTGCTGATAATGCAAATTACAGATGCTGGCATGTTTAGTTTTATCTTAAAGTTTGACATGACATCTCTATGACAGCACAGATGTGATGCTGCAGAGACACCCCTGCGCGTCACACCGAGCAACTGTAGAAAGAATAATTACAATGGCAAATTAATCTATAAACACAGCGTATATTCATATATAAATATACGACAAGCTGAGGATGCAAAAAGCCCCTCCAACAGTCCTTCATGCCTCTAAAGCAGAAGGACTGAATGTCTTGAATGTTGATGTTCAGTGTTCGTACCTGCTCCTCACAGGCTTCTGTCAGCTGGCAGCTGCTGGTCTTTTCCATGAGCTTTATGATTTCTGCTATTAACAAAACGCAGCAGCGTCACGCGCAGCAGACCGGCGAAACCGGAAACACACGAGGGAATCTCCAAAATAACTGCGTACAATCACTTTATCCACAACTAATTATTTTAGCTATTATTCCCCATCTTTTCCCGTCATCATTCTTTGATACGGAGAGACTTTATATCAACGTCGTTGTCCTTTTTGAGGTTAGTTTTTGACGTCAACAGAGTCAAGCTAACACTTTCCCCCTGCTTCCAGTCTTTGTGCTAAGCTAGGATAATAGCGTTTTATGAGCTATTAAATTTTTTTGAAACTTTATTTAACATCCTAAACTCTGAGCTAACGATCATTAGTCCATATTCATAGATTTATTTAAAGATATACATTAAATTTTAGACTCTGACGAAAACAGAAAGGTGTTCAAAGATACCAACTATATCAAGATGCATTCTGGGAAAATCATTCGGCTATAATTGATCCAAGTATATACAGATATAAAGACATTAGAGAAGATTTAAGGTAGACTGACAATTTAATCGCTTAATTAACAAAGTTTACTGTTTCCGTTAAAATTACTAATTAATTTATTTTATTCTCTTAGACTACGGAAAAACATAATTACTTCAATCACTTTTCTGTACCTTTTTTTTAATTACCTTTTTTTTTCTTGTTGCATCACAACTTTAATTTTGACCCTAGTGCTCATACATCATACTCAGGCTGTGCAAAGAAAAAATCATAGCAATGGCTATTTGTGCTGTCAATGTTTTTATTTTATTCTTTATGAATGTGCCTTTATGTGTGTTTCCAAAAAAAAACGACACAAAGACGGTTATTAATGCCACTGTCCATGGTGCTGAACATGATCAACTCGTGCTAATGACAAACAGCACATAAAAAGCATGCATTCAATGATTTACACTGTAAGAAGTGTATAATAATTTATAGAACTATAAATTGCTTTATCTAGTGCAGGATTCAGGTATTTTCCTTAAACAAATATGATCTTAAACTATGATGCAAATGAGTATGAGCTTTATCAATGATACATCCAAGTAACAAGGAAAATTTTACTTACAAAGATATAATTTGAGTATTTGACTTTCCCAGACATCACTGATCCCACACATTATAATACTGAAGATTATTTCTATGTGTGTAAATTAATGCAGTATTGTTTTTGATCATTGATGATTGATGATTCAAAAGCAGAGACACAGAGACCGTCACCCCTACTTGGCCCTGGCAAGCAAGTGGTTACCTCGGTTACCATGTGTGAGACAATGGTTCCACATTTGGCAGATTATTTTGTAACAATGTCACTTTAGGATGCAAAAGCAGAGACTAAGAGTCAGGATTGTAATAAAGACAACAGGCTTCCAAAGGGGTCTATCAAAAGACTGATGGAAGTGATAACTCCATTTCTCCAAATATCTCCAAATTAGAAAACAAAACTCACCAACCAAGTTAACATAACATTTTTTGTAAAATAGCTTGTCTAGGTTTGTCTGTTTGTTTGTTTGACCATAGGAGGACCAAGCACCAGCTACAAATGGTGTACATTGAGGGGTCGGAGGTAGAGCAGGTCAGGACATACAAATACATGGGGCTGCAGCTGGATGAGAGACTGGACTGGACAGCCAACATGGACACTCTACAGAAGAAGGGGCAGGGACAGCTCTATTTCCAGAGGAGATTGGGGTCATTTTACATCTGTAAAGAGCTGCTGCTGATGTTTTACCAGTCTGTTGTGTCCAGTATCCTGTTCTTTGCTGCGGTGTGCTGGGGAAGCTGCAGCAAGAAGAGAAGACAAGTATGGCTGGACAGACTGTGGAGGAGAGCTGGCTTAGTACTAGGACTAGAGTCCATTGTGACAGTAGCAGAGAGAAGGACCCTGGACAAGGCTATGTCCATCCTGGACAGCATCCACCACCCTTTGCATACCACCTTTGACAGGCAGAGGAGGTTGTTCCGTGAGTATTATATTATTTTGTTATATTTTCTATCTATCTATCTATCTATGTATCTATCTATCTATCTATCTATCTATCTATCTATCTATCTATCTATCTATCTATCTATCTATCTATCTATCTGTCTGTCTGTCTGTCTGTCTGTCTGTCTGTCTAAGCCATGTTTGTGCCCACCAGCATAGATTTTTTTCAAGGAAGAAACAAGTCCAACATTCAGTGTATCTATAAAAAAATATACTTTATTTACTGAAAAAAAGACAATAGTGCAACAAACAAGAAATCACATGTATCTTAGCAGGAGGTTACAATGAAAAAATAATACAGTATAAAACTACAACGTAAACAAGACGCATAAATTACAGTACAGACAAGTACACAGTCTTACAACATTTACACAAGGTAAATCTGTCATTGTTTTTTTTAAATAATATAACCAACAGCTGTGTCGTATTGTTTCGCTCTCCTGCGCTGCTATTGGGCTGTCATGATGCAGAGCAAAGTAACAAAAATATTTTAATGTCCAAAATGATGCAAGGATTCACCTCTGTGATCTATGCAGACATATAAGACATATGTCAAAAAAACCAAAGACCAAGGGAAAAAAAACTGCTGTGATAGATTTCAAATGTCATGACAACATTTCACGTCATGTTTCTGGATTTTATTTTGAAAATACCTGTGTGTGGCCAGCAGCATCCCTACAGCTGTCAGGAATGATGTCACATCAATGTGTCATACTCATGTCATTTCAGCAGGTTTAATGTGAAAGAGTTTTAGTCAGACACGACTATATCACTCAGTCTGCAGGACCTTTTAATTAAATCGTATTATTTTAAGGATTGATAACGTAAGGGAAGGCTTGTTGGTTTTATTCTTATGTCTTCATGCAAACAAGTCACATGAATAGTTGAAGATGGAGGACAAATAGAAATATGCTATGAATAGAAATAAACAAAATAACAAATAAATATACATAATAGCTGCATATTATGTGCCTGTTAAAAATGCACATTCATGAGATAAAATCCACCCACAAGTGGACAGCGTCAGCCAGTAAACACATTCCGATTCCTACCGCAGAATATAAGAATGAGATTTCAGTATTACATCATCTAGTTTGATGATCTGATGAGATGTTTATCACTTCTTCATCTAAACACGTCCCACTTCCATTGTGAAAACGATCACTGATAAATGAAATCAAAATTATAACACAGTGTTTCCCTTTGCACTTTGGCCTGTAGGGTGTCATCAAATGCAAGTGTGTGTGGGTAATACTAGTGAGTCATCAAAAAAGATCTTTCGTTCCCATATCATTATATATATTATATATACATATATATATATAGTAAAAGATTCTTCGAAAGACTAATTGATTTTCCATGTTAGTTTCTGTGTAAATGAGGCTTTTCTCATCAATTTCCAGCCATTTAGCGACCGTAGTATAATTAAGTTCTCTCATCCCGTTTTGCTCTACAAATAAATTTTACAAATACAAAAATAACCCATGAAACCATAAACCATCCTTAACGCACATTTTCGAAGACTCTATAACATTGAGGTCAAGATCTGTTGCTGTGATGGTCCTTTTAAAATGCAGGCGTCAGTTGAACAAAGCAACTCCCCCCCCACAATGAGTGGGAGAGAGAGGGTCGACAAACACTGACCCAGAAAAGTGGATGAAAATGAAGTAATATCTCCAGCTAAAAGCTCTTCAGAGTCATTCTCCCCGCTCCCTTGAAGCAGTACTGTTTTACGCAGTTATTCATATTTCATGGAAAACATTAAGTCCACTTCTAGGAGTGGTATAAAGCTACATATCTACTTTTGCCTCCCGGTGTCTCTGCGTGCAGGCAATGATTACTGATAATGGGAAAAGTAATGCTGCACACCTCGACAGTGAGGCGCCGGAACACACCGGCTGCCAAGATAATAGCAGGGGAAACATTGTAATAGACATCAATCTCTGTCTCAAAAATCCCCACAGTATGTGATCCGTGTTTTAGAAGAGCAAATGTACAATCTGTTACAAGAGACATGGAATTATGGGAAAAGTACCGTTGTTATTGTGAACTTATACCAATTATAAATTAGTCCAACGTAATTTTATGAGAACAGGAAGACGTTATTCTCAAAGCAGCTGTTTGAGAATAGGGTTGTAAGAAAGTGTGTGTGTGTGTGTGTGTTTGTGTGTGTACAGTACATATGTGTGTGTGTGTGTGTGTGAATGCAGCTGTTAACCCACAGGTCACATGTCGTTGTCATAGTCCCCAATCATCGTCCGTGTGTTGGAGGCCAGGAAGATGTCGTTGTCTCTTGGACAGTTGAGATGGCAGGAGCAGCTCTTGATGAACATCATCTTCTTCCTGAAGGTGTCTCCCTCTGGACAGCGGAACTCCACCTCTACAGTGATCGTGGTCTGAGGCGTGCAGCAGCGATTGTCTGTGCAAACGCCACAGAATTTTGGTCTGTACATCCTGGTACTTGAACATCCTGACAGCTCGAAACGCATCCCTCTCTGGGCCTTTGGCGTCCGGATGCATTTCTTCCCCTTCTGTGTGTCAGAGCAGGGTAAGTGTCACCACCAATGTTTAATCAGTCTTAGGGAAATGTTAGGACATATAAAGAATTACAAAAACTTGAATAAACTCGAATAAACTAGTAAATCACACCCACCTTAATGTCTTTCTCCTGCTGAACGTTGCAGGGTCGTATCATGCAGATTCGGGTCTGCCGCTCCAGCTGGCAGTGATGGTTGTCGTTAGTGATGCGGGATGAGACAGCCATGCCACACGTGGCAGAGCACTCGCTCCACTCTGTAGTCTGGACAATGCAATTATCCCTGGGAGACTCTGTCAGCTGACTGTGAGACAAAGGCTGCCTAAATCCTGAAACGGGAGATGAGGAGGCGAAGGGGTGAATCTGAGTGTCCCCTGTGAGGAGATGAGAGTAAGGGGAGAGGTTGTGTGAGACAAAGAACACACAGGAGCGCAAACGGAGAACAGAATTCACCTAGGTCATTTTCTAAACACTCCATGAGCTTTATCTTCATGTTGTCAGTTTGGCCCATTGCATCTTCCAACAGGACAAACATCTTCAAAGTTCAAAAACGGAAACGTGAGGCCTGAAATGTCTTGTTTGGCTCCCTGGTGGAGAAACGTACTATGCTATAAATATATGATTGGATGATTGGAAATCAATGAGTTTGGTGTTGCCACCTCAATTTAATCCACAAGAGGAAAACTATTCATCTTTCTGCAGTACATCAAGTTTACAAGTGGAGAGGTAGCAGTGCTCTGTTTTCTTCTAGATCTGGTGGGCAGAAATATGTGTTTTCACGGGGCCACATTATTGCCATAAGTTGTACCATTTTGCACCAAAATGTTTGAAAATATGACAGCCTGGTGCCAGTACCTCAGATGATTTATAAATGTTTATAAGTACACCTTGAGCATGAGCACCACTGATGTCTCAGTTGTCTCTGAGAAGAGTACTTCAGTACTACTTAAACACAGTCCATTTACCATTTAAAATCTGAAATCATTCATGGGAATTACTTTGTGTTGTGATCACAGTCTCACTGTGATATGACAAAGGCACAGCACTGAAAATGTAAAGAGCGATGACACTGACCAGCCATAGCCGACTCGTAGTGGTGGTTCTGAGGCGTCTGGTCACACACCCACTCCTCGCAGCATTTCCCAGGGATCTGAATGGCACGTGGGTAAGGGCAGTCGGGGGAGGGCAGGCGGACACGGCTGGCACAGGTTGGCACACAGCCGATCTCACCGTTCATACACACACAGTGGTGCTTACAGCTGGGCTGGAAGGTCTCTCCGCTGCGGTAAATGACTCCTCCCAGGTCACAGGTCATGCCCTCCTGAGCTGTAAGCAGACAACGTTCAACAAAAATCAGACTTTCACTTACAAAGAAGAGTGCACCTTTAGATTTAGTCTTTTTAATCTTAATCTTGTAATCTTGTAGTAATCTTGCTCTCGTGCAGGTTCACGACGACTTTGTGGACAGTAACTGATGTGGACCAGTCTTCCAGAAAGATCACACTTGAATGTTTTTTTTATGATTCGTCCAATAATTTGTCCAGTCTTCATCAGTTTTGGTATATATTATGATGAGCGTTCTTTATATGTATAGATATTAATAAATCTATGCCACCTAATGAATTCAATCATGCTGTTTGCAAACCACATGTACAGCATCATCTGACACCATCATCCTATAACCATGACAGTGTCGCCCTATGTGTCTTCATAAAGGTTAAACAAACGTGTCGTATTATTAATGAAGGCTGCTGTAAAGGTAGGAGTAACACTTACCCATGCAGATGCCAGTCTCTGTGTCACTCAGCAGTGCAAAATCACAGTAGAGGTCCTTGTGATGGTCGCAGGGCTCCAGCAGGGAACAGGGCTCGCCCTGCTGTCTGGCACAAACCTTACAGCAACCGCAGCCATCCAGGACCAAGCTGGTTCCAATCGGGCAGGGTGTGGGATGTGTAGGGCAGGCACAGGGCTGGGAACAGTCCTGGGCCGCTGTCTGCATGGGAGACACAAGTCCCCCTTTAACATGACACCAAATAAAACAGCTTTACACAGCAAGAGAGAGATGAGGTCAGATAATATCAACCTCAGTAAACAGCATGCAGTTCTGTCTGTTGATCCCAGTGAATGATGCCACAGTCTGATCATACAGTGTATCATTTATAAGGTAAGGTGTGTATTCAATCCTACATTTTGTAACGATGGCAGGATAAATCTGCTGCTTTCATGTCCTCAGTCCGTTTTCGTACATCCTATGCAAACATACGTAATGATACCAAAACCAAAAGACTATTTTGAATGTTATCCGGTACAACTACAATCTGAGTAAAGCAATCAATCTTTGCAAAATTCTATCATGAAATTTTCCATCGTATTTTTTTAAAGACTGGATTCACAAAACCAAAGCCTGAGCAGGAAATATCTGCTGCAGCGGCAGAGAGAAGGAAAGAAAGGAAAATATGTGTGATCTGATGATGTAACATTTGGTTTGTCTTTCTTACACAAGACATTATACTTTACTTTTCCATTAAACGGGAAGGCAACATGACGCCTGTGAGTGTTACTGGAGGTCAGCTGTTGCACGGGACGCCACACGATGGCGATGTCAGATCATAATCACGTCAACCACCATGCATTTCATGTTTTCTTTCCCTCATGCTGCAGTGTACCATGCAGCAGGTTTGTGGAAACAATTGCAGCAACATGTTGACTCTGAAATGTTGTCTTTCCTCAATAACTTCAGTGAACTTTTTAAATGTACAAATTGATATGAACTCGTTTTACATGTCAGTGTGACTGAAGGTCAGTGAAATCCAGACAGTGACAGAAATGCCTTATTTCATTTCAACTCTGTGCAAATGCATCATGCATGGATGTTTTTATCTAAGATGTACTGCTGTATCATTTCAGAAGAACACACGCTGACTTAAATGTACATTTCTTTGCAGTTTCCTAAAGCAGAAAAACACTTTCAGGCAAAAATGAGTTTATCCTCATCATTGTCCTCCCATTATTTCAATTTCAACCCAAAAGTAGAAGAAAGTAAAAACTTACCGCTGAGATAGTGAGCAGGAGGAGACAGATCGTGGCTGAAGTTTGTACAGACATGTTTCTCAGTAGCGTTTCTCCTTGTTACACACAGTTCTGAGTGTTATTGTGCCTGATGAAGGGAGGAGAAACAGTCTTAAATAGCAACTGGTGGGTGTATCCAGAGCAGAGCTGAAAATTCCAGTCAGTTTTATTCAGGGGCTGCATGCCAAACACATTAAGCTCTGATGTGTCTGGGACCCAATGCTGATTAGCAGAATGTGTCAGCATCCACCGGCCAATCAGATGGCTTTATTTCTCCGAGGTACTCTGGGTTGTTGGGTGGGTTTTTTTTGTACACTTTGCTCTGTATTAACCAACAAGTTTTCCAAAATAAATGTCCTAGACACACATCGGTTCGTTCCCACATGTTCATATTTTCGCCAAGATGTTGCGGTGACAGAAAAGATGTCAAGGACCCTATTTTGTGTGTTTTTTTCTGTGATATCTAAGTAGCTGTTTTTAATTCTTTCTCTCTGATCCAGCCTGACCAAACGTCTGCTCCTCTCTTGTTACATCATACATTCCCACATGTGGCTCCTTTTGCACACCTGAACATTTGAGCAGAGAGAATCTCTCCTTGGATTCCTTCTCTCCGTGTTTTTTCCTTATATGTTTAAATACTTTTGTCTTCCCTTAGTGAGCTTTGTGCTGGGTTGGGAGCCGGGTTGTTGTGTGGGCCTGTTAAGCCCCTTGAGACGTCATATGTGATGGGCTTGACTTGACCTACGAACAATACAAATGTCATGAATCACAAATCATGAATCACACGTACAAATTAACTTATGGCTTTGACTCAATTCTACACAAAATTCCAATAAAAGTGGAGCTCTGAGCTGTCGTAGTGGGCTGATGGTTCTGTTTTTCGAACGAATCAGTCCCATTAGGAGCCCAGGCCCAGCACGATCTTCATCGTAGTGAAGGACAGGTCACAGGCCAATCTGTCTCTTTGCAGCCATATTTTCAGGGTCGCCAGACAAAGGTCAGTTATATACTGTATGAACCATCGTTCAGTCCGAGAGAATGATTCTGATGAGTCGCTCAAAATAAATGAATGAATAATAAATGAACTTTTAAAAATTCTGTTTTGGCCTCGTCATCACGGGGTAATGTGAGTACATCGATGAGGGGAAAATGAATTTAAAGCCTTTTACGATAAGCTGGGATATGAAGTCAGTGCACTTTCCAAAGGCACTGGGTGTACTTATTGAATCACAAAGCACAAAATAACACAAATCAGCTACGCAGACATCCCAGAAACATATAGACGTCTATAAAAAGGAGAGAAAACCACGCTCACGGCCAACTTAAATGAGTAAAAAGGCTCGGATTGACGGAGGCCTGGATTTTATAGGAGTTCTACCAGCAACCACATAATTATGAGATGTTGTTTGCTTCCGTTTCCCTGCCACAAATATGACATAAACACCACGGAGTGTGTGCAGCTAACCCTGTCCAGACAGGTGACATGACACAGACGGAGCTGCCTCGTTTGATCTGCTGGAGAAATGTTCACTATTCGTTGTTTTTTTTTCTCCCTGGGCTCCTCCTCCTGTACCTTCGCACTTCACACTTCACAAACACAAAGCGCACAGCCTGTGACGTCTGGATAACAAATCATGAAGACAAGCCTGTTCAACCTTCTGTGTCGGCTGACCGTGCTCCTTTTTTCTCCGTTTATCCTCACGGGACGACCGTTTTCCTGGAAACATTTCCAGCTGTTCTACCTACAAAGCTGAGGGATTTAGTTTTTCCAAGCTGAGTGATTGTATCAGTGCTTTAAATACAACAGGAGCACACAGAGGATTCAAGTAACCAGCTGGTAATGGCTGGGCTCTAACCCCAAAGTCATCTGAGTCAGCTCCAGTACCTATGTTGACTGTTCCAGCTCCAGTTTGGCCGTCTGAGCCGTCTGTCCTGCCTGGTTCCTAAAGTTTGGGGCCTCCACCTGTCCCGTCTGGTTCCTGTCGATCGGTCTGCCCGTCCCGCCCGTTCGAATCACTGACTTCATGTTACTGCCTCTCCATCGGCGTGGCCACACCCTCCTGTCCTCTGTACAGGTGTGCACATTCTCCTGTGAAAATGTTGTTATGAAGTCCAACGTTTGTCTCCAAAGTGGGACATTATTGAGCCGGTTTAAACGTTCCAAGATGAAAAACTTCAACCAGACTATTGTGATTTAATTTAGTGTGACAAATGGAAAAATGATGTCACTCTATCACTGTGTATCACATTAAACATAGAGAAGAGGAGGAAAGACAGAGAGCGTTTAAGGACACGAGAAGGAAAGGTAACGGCCCAGCGTGGTCAAGGTCAAGTCCACAGACCGTGTCCAAAGAGCCTGATGGAGCCACGATGACTGTGGACAAGACGATCGACAAGTTTAAGACCCGCGGGACGGAAGGCCACAGTACAGGAGGACTAAGACTGTAAAGAGAGAGAGGTGGAAAGGAGAAGGAATCAAGGAAGCTTTCAAAACAGATCTAAGATGACACTTTCAAGTCTGACTTCTCAGAGACAAACACAATAAACCAGAGAGGAATTTGGACAAAATGCACAAGGACGAGCCGCAGTCTTTGTCTCAGCCTCAGCCTCAGCCTCAGCCTCAGCCTCAGCCTCAGCCTCAGCCTCATCCTCATCCTCATCCTCAGCCTCAGCCTCAGCCTCAGTCTCAGCTTCAGCCTCAGCCTCAGCCTCAGCCTCAGCCTCAGCCTCAGCCTCAGCCTCAGCCGCAGTCTTCAGCCTCAGCCTCAGCCTCAGCCTCAGCCTCAGCTTCAGCCTCAGCTCGTGGGGCCTCAAAAAGCACCAAAAACATGGCTGCCATCAAACCTGCAGCAGTTGGACAGGGAGGAGTGCTGGTGCAGACTGCTGTACTGTTGTCTATATGCAGTATTAGTATAAATAAATGTATCTTGGACAGTTGTACCGTATGCTGTACGTGCAGTCTTGCGTCTGCACCGTGCGCCTGCATTAAATAAGTCGGGTAGCAGCTCCTCCTCACCGACTGGAAACTGTGAA
>OMNV01016238.1:68617-89159 GCA_900303265.1 Brotula barbata | reverse complement strand
ACTTTACGTTTCATTTTACAAACTCTGTGTGTGTGTGTGTGTGTGTGTGAAAAAAGTGTAATATTGCTCATCCTTCCGTGAATGTTCTTTGTTGTTCGGGAGTGAATGCTTATAGTGACATTTTAGTTTATTAAAGGATGATAACAGAAACTTTCAAAGTTTGACAGTTTTTGATCAACTCAAAGTGATGATCCTCACGCACGAAAGAAAGGGGAAGTGCACAAGCAGCGCTGACAGAGAGCGTTTCCTCCCTGTGGTCTTTTCTGTCCCAGACTTTAGCTCAACACTTAAATCCTTCATTAAATCCTCGTGTGTGTATCTTCCCATCTCAGGCCCCGCGTCAGCATCACGGCTCCTTTCATCTGATAAGCTCTGACGTCAGAGTGGGACTTCCAGCAGGAGCGTTGCTGCTTTCAGTCTGTCCCCATGTATCAACACACCTGTAAGCATTTACTGATTTTTCACTTTAATCTGTCGTGAAAAAAAAAAAATCTGATGTTCATGTTATTTACCCAGACAGATTCAGGGCCTTTGAAACGTATTTGACCCCTTAATCCTTTTGATTCTTTCTTAAATCACAGCCTCATGCAAAAAGAATATAAATTCATGATGTACAGAAAATACCATAATGACAAAGCAAACACATTACTTTACAAATCTTTACAAAGAAAAAGTGGACGGCATACTTTGGGAGATTTTCACTTCAGTGTCATGTGAGTCAGGTGATCGGGGTTTTAGACTTAACTCTTTCCAGTGGGTCGAGATTTGGTTACATTGTAGAAATTTGGATAATAACACTGAGCCACGTGGATCGGTTTTGTGTGTTTGGGTGTTTGGGACTTTGTGGTGCAGAAGGCTGCAGCTGATGGACCAATCAGACAAGGAACCTTCTTAGGTTGTAGAAGAGGCCTTTGATGATGGAGACTACTATTCATTAAAAAGATCGCAAGAAAAATGTTCCATCAACCTTAGAAAACAACTTTCATTATCTAAATATCCTCTGGAAACAGTTTGTTCTTGTTTGGGTTTTTTTTGATGATAATAATGACACTGAACAAACAACATTGCTAAACCTTTTGGACACGGTTTGAACACTTTAGTCAGTGGTATTAAACACCTTGGGAACAGTAAACAATGTGTCACGGGGGTCTATTTCAAGGACAGGTACAGTAACCCTGAACTGAGAGCAAACATGTGAACATTAGATCATAGAAATAAAAGTCTAATTCAACCTAAGCCATAAAAACACCCTCCAGAACACTTACAGCCTGAGACCAAACTCCAAAGAGATCAGAGAAATCAGCATCGTGGACTGGTGAAGGTCCTCATTAGGGTGTCACCGTCCAAAATATCACCCTGAGCGTGCATGAGATTGAGGTGTGCCAGTGTGTTCAGGTCGCTGTGGCGTGTCAGATTGTGTCCTCTCGTCTGAGATGAAGCAGCTCAATGAGGTTCAGAGACACAGAGAAGCTCCAAAAGCAGCTCCAACCATTTCATGCCGGAGCTCCAGTTGGGCTGTCGGGCAGAGGTCTTGATCATTTTTCTCTGGCAGCACCGACAGGGAGCAATGATTAAAAAATGCATTGAGTATTTGTAACAAAATTCTTTCCACTTGAGAGCCACAGTGACACAACCACGCGTAAGATGGCACGGACGCACGCTAAACATTCATTAGAAACCGGGATAGAAGCTCAGAGTGAAAATGATGAACGGTGCCAACACCAAAACACAAATAAACACAAAAACACAAGTAAGAATAACAGATTCTCCTTCAGCGTGCGGCCCTGCAGTCTTTGTGACAGAAATCTAAATAGATTCCTACCTGATTGGTTCATCGGCTGCAGATGTGGCAATTAGACACAGCTGTGTCCAATTGCCATGTGAGCGGCAGCACCATGTGCCACAATGTTGCAAAGGCACAAACACACACAAAAACAAACACCTAAGACCGATCCCACCGCCACAGTATTTTTCTGGAATCTTGACCTTTTTTTTCTGTCCTTTTATGAGTTTCATATCTGTTCTTCCATCACGCTGTCCCACCCAAGTTTAACAAGCCGCTTTACGTGTCTCAAATGTAAAGTTTGGAGTTATGGGTGGAGCACAGAACTGAACATTGAAAGTGACATTTTCTTTTTCATTTTTTTCTTCTTTTTTTTTTTTTTTTTTTTTAACATATGTTATCCTATCCTCAGAGGCAGGGCAGGAGCAGCTGAATTCCTAATGTGAGTAGAATAATTCCACTGTATCTGTAAAATATCTGCAACGAATCAAGCAGATGGATTATGAAAGTGCACGACCGATGCACACAGCACTGCAAAAAAGACGAAAGTATGTCAGAAAAATACCTGTTCCACATGTGGTATAAAATCAGGTATTCGGGCCTGAAGTACAGGAAAACAAAAAAATAAAGTGAATGGGCTTCAGTCAAAGATTGAGAAAAACGGAGGAGATGCTTTTTACATGAAGTAACACAGGAGCTCACTCCATCACACAGAGAGAGAAAAAAAAAGACCCTCAAAGAATTCCAACCACCCACAAATATCTAATAAGAAACAGTCTTCCCGGGTGAAACATTAAATATTTTAATTCCAGTACCTGCATAACTGCACGGCACAAACTGGGCCTAAACGGAGGTCGGGTCCTGCTGTTTTTGCCCTCAAGCCGGGCCTGCGGTCGACCTACTGGGTTACGAAAACACCTCGTCTTTAATGAGGTGAGGCGAGGGGCTAAAAATAGCTCAGACTTCTGGACAGAGACACAGTCCAACCTTTCTCCTCTGTTCCCTCAGGATGTTGTTGAAGTCTGCTACATTCCTCACATGCTCAGCCAGCTAGCAGATATGCCTCTTCCCTCTCTGTTTTTCACCAGCCACCTCCTGGATTTAACGGTTTCTCGGTACACTTTGTGCTCGGACGTTTTCCAAAACTCATCGTCCGATAAAAGGTTCGGAGGACTCTCACGAAGGGACGCAGCTTTAACTGTGGTCTGTTGGCACACGAGGCGGCATGTTGAATCGCTCGAGCACGGAGGGAAGAATACCACGTTTACATTATCCGCATATTTCTTGTTTCTCCCTTTTCCCAGAGATCTGAAGTGATTCTAGAACATTCAGTGACATCTGGTCCATCTTCTGGTCATTGGAGTTCAAAATGTGAAGCAAAAGTCAGAAAATAAATGTCCTGCCAATCCTTGAAGATATTTTATGATCATCAATTTTTCTTATTGATTCATTAATGTTTTTTTTTACTGCTCCCGTCGTAATAATATTAAATTCTTTGCCCCCTATGGATGGTAGCTAAAAAAATTAATTAAGCTCTGAAATGTTGAATGTTAGTTTGGTCAATCAGTATATTATTTTATATTATATGTTATTGCCATGTGCAGTTCTATGCGTTTACGATGACCTGTCATATGTGTGTGTGTGCGTGTGTGTGTGTTGGTGTGTGCTCTTGAACTATTTGGGCGACCACCAGCATTAACATAAACCGGCACATATGTTGTGGCTGCTCTGCAAAGGCCTTATCGAGTTAACGCCACTTCCTGTGGGTAAGGACAGTAACTACCCCTCTTCCTTTCCTCTCCAAAATGATCAGTTTGGGTTGTGGTCTTTGACAAAGGGGCCAAGGTACTGAGTCACAAATCACAGGTAAGTATCAAACCTTGGCAACAAGACCTCGGCAACAAGACCCAACTCAGAGGAGTTGAGACTACGCCCGATGTGCAGCTGGCGTTAAAATACGACCTGTAGGTTCGGGGCTGATCCGGTCCGACCCCGCCCGTTCCATAAGGTTTTGAATCCAAACCCAGTCGTGGTGCGATAGGTTTGTTATGTTCTCGTCTGAGCCCGACCTGACCTGACCTGACCTGGAGTGAACCTGACATTCTTACAGCGGCGTCTGATTCATTGTAAGTGGCTGATGACGTCAGCGTTCTCCTTATATCAGTGAAAATCCAAGTCCCGCCCTCACACCGTTCACCACCGCGTTACACGTGCAACGTGTGGACGGCTGAGCTTCATCACTCAGTCTAAACTCCGTCATGACATTTAGAGCCCTGAGCCTGACATTAACAGGCCTTTCCTCTGGGGGGGTTTTGGTCTGTTTTCAGAGCGAGGACCAAACAATCAGGAAATCTGAAATTTAGGACCAAATTTAGGCCTCATATCTCACTCACATCAATATTCATCTGTATACACACACACACACTGAGGATCTTTGCGTCCATTTCGTTTTGTCTCTCGCTCTCCCCTGCTCTCTCTCTTTCTACCTTATTCTGAGAGACTTGCTCCTCTTTAGTTACTCTTACTGATCAGGACTCTGGTGTTGCATAATTCCACTGCATGTCTTTTCCCCATTCTACGGCTCCTGATGCACAGCTGGCCGTCCAGTGAGAAGGAGCCTCTCCCGCGGTTTCCTCCCTTTCCCTCCCTTTGGTAGTGTTGTATCTAATTAATGAATCAATAATGTCAGTCCGTTTGATCGACAGGGGTCATAACTGAGGTTGACAGCTGACGGTATCAATTTTAGACGAGCGTTCCCGTAGTGTGTGCGCGTTGTGTGATTTATGCACATCATCGCCCACCGCATCAGATTCAATGATTGTGGGATTTCTGAATTTGAGCCATCTGAACTTGATATAACCTGAGCTTTGATTGGACCGGTGGAAACTCATGCACACAGTGAGAGAACAGGGAAACAGGAGACTGTGTGTGTGTGTGTGTGTGTGTGTGTGTGTGTGTGTGTCGTGGGTGACTGTATTAGGCAGGTACACCAGATCGTTATCATCCATATAAGGCTTAAAGATAACGTGTGTTATTGTTAATTGTGTATTAATTAGCGGTGCATTATTATAAAATATCTAATGAATGTGATGATTCTTCAGACAAAAAGAAAATGAAACACCAGTAAAAAACAACAGGAAAAGAAAAGCGAGTTGGGGGAATGTTCCTGACTCCAGCCATGCTTCTTGTTCACAGCAGGAAGTGCCAGTCAAACCACAGGAATGCAAAGCACTGCAGCAGACATGCTTTTCCGTGTGAGAAGGCAGCAGGAGGAGGGTGTGTGAGGAGGTGAGGAGACACGCACATAATCAGAGGTCCAGTTGGAATGAGAGGGTTACCTACGGAGTGTGTTCTCTCCTTCTGAGAGGGAATGCAGCAGAGCTCACAACTATGTGGCTTTTTTGTCCGTGGTGGAAGATAATGATGTGAAGCATCTGTCCGAGACAAGATAAGGACAAAACGCCCACACGATGGACACCCGTCACACACCTCAGACTCTTACAAAACGAATATTATCTGGTCGCTAACAGCCTCAGACTTTATTTAGTTTTGTTGCCTGAGTTGCTGATTATGTAACGTTGCAGTTGATGGTATGAAGTTAACTAAATATAATGGGTCGGGCCTTAAACACAACACCAATTCTCTACACTTCCTCATCCTAGTTATCCATCATCCTCTCCTCCATCATATTCCATTCTCATCCTTTCATTCCTCCTTTACTCTCCTCATCCAGTCATCTGTATATCCGAGGTTCTTCCACAGATCTATGGAGGCTTTTTGGACCCATGAGGGAACATCTTCACCCTGTGGCTCACCTGGTTGAAGAGACAATGCCTGAATCTGTTAATTACAACCTGTACATCACTCTCTATGTTCTCTCTCTTGCTCGAGACCACAAAAGAGATCCGGACATCCAAACGCATGCAAGTCTGTGTAACGTAGAGTTCTTAAACGTTCATCCTTTCGTGTATCTTCGGTCAAAGTGTGCGTCTGAAACATGAAGCTGGGGTTTGTCCAGAATCTGAGACACATTCTCCTTGGGGAAAAGCACCAGGGGGCGCTATTAGTGCCGCCTGTGGTAACTTTGAAGTCTGAACGGTGGCCATCTGCACGCCAACTCTTCTCTTTGGGCCTACCTCACCTTTGAAAGCAAAGTTAGGCCTTTTATAGACACACGGGTCTGTGGATTCCTTCATGCAAACCTTCAAAGGACGTTCCCCAGGTAAAAATGTGAACGCTGACCACATTCAAAGCCAGCAGAGTACAAACAAACATAACTCAAATTATATTACGATATTAAAGGGAGCATTACATAAAGTAGCGGTCTAAGGAGGACATTTTTCAAATATTACACATGCAGCGCGAGCATGCGTGCCAAGTATGAAAAGGACTCTGAAGAGTGGAAAGCAGCTCAGGAACGGACAGAAACACTTAACTCTGTCTGAGTTAAACGTGAACATCTGCGTGAACAGCAAATTACTCCAACAAATAGCAAATTACTCTGTCAGTCCAGACACTGGGCCAGTGTATGGACGGCATACCACAGTAAAAAAAGTACCACGGCCCGAGCTCTTATTTGTACCAGACCGTGTACGTCGCAGCAGAACTGAGGCTTTGTGCACACCGACTGGAGCAGAAGGCTGTTTTGGCTGTTCTGAGGCAGCCGTGTCCCCTTGGACTGCAACCGGAGCGGGTCGGAGAGGAAATACCGCTGGCACAAAGCGAGGGCAACGCTGCGAGCGGCTGACGGCGCGCTGCCATGTGTTGCTGTAAGCTGAAAGCTCTCAAGGACTAGGCTGGGAATTTCTCGAACCGGTCCCATAGGTCCCGCGCAGAGGCCGGGTGACATATCACGTTGCCCTCCTGCCCACCCGCTTTTAGTCATCTCCCCATTTCCTCTGCGTACGTTCGCACACACCAGGACAGGAGAGGCCCTTGAAGGACGTCCAGCTTCAACATTAGCCTGTATGGAAAGAATTAAAGAGGGGGGAAAAGGTGGATGAGGTGGTCAGACCAATTTGCCCAGACTCAAGGAGACCCACCCAAACTCAGCACAGTCCGTACACGCAGTTCGATCCCCACAATCCCCCTGTGACTCCATTCCTCTCGCTTCAGCATCAAACCGTCGCTTTCATGTTGGCCGAGCGGCGTTACTCCTAACTGGGTACGTCCACAGCTCCCTAACCTACAGAGTAGATCCACAGAAAGGTTCAGATGTGGCGTACGGGCCGTGGTTAACCTCGTAAACACTGGGAACATTAATTTACTTTACTGGAAAAGGAATGGAACACCTTCCAAGGTCAGACGTCCCGGGACACTTAAGTGGGTCCTTTTCAGATTAAAACTCATTAATAACATTTTAACAGCCAAAGGGGGCGTTTTAAAAATTCCTACGCAACCATAAAATTCACCAAGCAACCCGTGAAGAAATCCCTTAAAATATGTTATATAATTTCATCTTTAAATCCATTTTAGTCACAAATGACGATCAGACCTACAATCACACAGTTTGAACTGACCACCACCCTGTAACGACTCCAGAGCTTGAAATCACGTCCTGTGCAGCCAGATTCTGACATCATTCCAGTTTGGGAATATATTCTGCCCCCCAACCCGTCAGTGTTGGGGCTGTGATTGGGCAGAGTGGATGGCTGTGTTTCCACCGACTGTTGTTGGGGGCCGTGTCCTGCCCCCGTCCAAAACAACCTGCCTCACAGCAAACAATAGAAGATAAACTACTCTCCTCTGATTTCTCTCTCGTGCGAATCAGGATCATGGTTCCGATGTGTCAGCACGCAACAATGCCGGTCACCAGTCAATGGATCAGCAGACGAACAGGAGTGTTGAGTTTATTATTGCAGTAAAAGAAATTTAAATATTTTCCTTACTGATTTTTCCTCAGGAGGAAACCAGGAGGTTGGAGATGAAACAAATACAAAGAGGAGGAGGACATGGACGGGGGTAAAGATTCATTGATCGTCTTATATTGTTAGCTGTCCGGTTCAGTACCGGTCAGCCGGTCGGTGGGTCACTGGTGAAGTGTGGCAGGTCGTTTTGGCAACGGGCAGGACGGTCAGCTGGAGTACTGATTAAGAAAAACAAGCTCTGAAATGAGTGCCATAACGAAACTGGAAGGCTGTCAAGAGCACTTTTCCCTCAGTGATTTTACAGATGTGCTGCGGTGACACCTGGCCGAAGACATCACAGTCTACGTGTAAAGCTGAAGTAGTAACAGATCATTGACCTGAGCAGGAGAAGCACTCTTAGGTACAACACCCCTCCTCTTTCATGTATATGGACACAGAGTTCTCCAAAAAAGGTATTGAAGGTGTTAAAAATGGATGAACCTACCTAGTCTTACCTAAACATCTGTCATGCAGGAAGAGTTCAGATTATGAGAGGGATCTGTAATATACAATGTATAAAGAGTTGGAAGTTGAGTTTTAAAAAATCTTCTCCAACAAATGGTTTTCCAGTGTGGAGAAATAAACCTCATGAATCCAGGGTTAGTTTCCAACACTCTCTCACATATTGGGCCAAATTTCATTTTGCACATCATGTTAATATTTCTCACTTCCCTTTCCCGCCCTGGTGCTGCCGTGATGGATGGGTGTAAGTTTTGGACTTCAAACTGATAACATCAGTGAGAAAAATGGATCCGTGACCGAGGATCGTATTCAGCACAGTAAGTATAATACTTAAGACATCCATCATCGGTTCTCCTCAGCCCTGTGTAAAAGAATGTGTGTTTGTGTGACTCAACATTTGGACTCGGCCTCACGATTATGTCAACATTTCCTATAATATGATCTTCTTGGGCCTCAGGTCAGTTAAAAGGGACCCTACTCTTAATTCTAAAGCACAAACTACACAAATAGAAAGAAACTAAAAATCTAACAAGCTGATAAAACAAACCATTTTCAAATTCTCAGTTATCCTAAAGGAAGGGATGGTACCAACTAATGGGACTCAAAAAGACATCGAAGAAGCACCACGGTCGCTTACAGATAGTAAGATTAGGTATACAGAATGTTTTGATGGAGCCCCAAGCTGCTCTAAAAACCAGGATGGTCTTTGTTGTCACACTTTATATATTGGCATGGACAATATCTGCGGGGGATCCTAACATCTGGTGTATCTTATGGGTTTATGTTCATGAAGCAGATAATAACAAGGAAAAACAGCCGAGTCAAGTAACAGCCTGTGGTGTATTATTATGGGAGAATCAAACAGGGTTACTGCTTTCTCCAATGACACAATATGGACTGAAAATTAACATAGCAGCTTGGAATACAAAGGAGTGACACCCAGAGTTTTGTGCGGTATAAGACGTTTCCTCCTGAACCAATCTTTTAAAATGAATGGATTATGGATTAAGGATGTTTTTGGAAGGATAAATGATATGCATCTCTTCCAAATAAACATTTTTTAAGTCAACAGGCTTCAAGCGTTTCACCAGACGGACTGATCATCGCACTCAGAACACTCTTGACACTAAAATATGGAAGGAAAAGATCCATACTGCAGCAAAGCCATATTCCCTCTGACCACCATCAGTCCAAATGATGATTCTACAAAACAGATACTCAAATTAACATTTATGTCAGCCAGGAGCAGACATCACCAACACTGGGCCCATGTAAAACCCATATTTGTGAAACTTTTGACCCAAACTAAATTTTGACATCACATTTCTGATCCAGTTCAGGCATGTGTTAAATTAACTTTGAAAGATATAAACTGTGACTTTAAGCTTCAGAAACTTTCAGACATGGGTTGATTTCATTACACATGGATTATTGCAAGACAACGGTAGGCATCTGCATCGTGCCCCCAATCACTATAGATGTGTTTTTGTTCCAATATACAGTATATATATATGATCTATTAATTTGACCTTTTACCTTGATATACAAAAACATCAAGTCTGGAACCAGTTGAAACTTTTAAATGGCCCAGTACTGAAGCTCATGGGACTTTTACTTCAGCTAAGATGTTGTAACAGCTCTGATTTTGACTGAGATCGGACAAACCTCCTGACAAACCAGACGATGCAGCGCCATCTGTTGGTACAAATTAGCTAATGTTCAGTCATAGCAGCTGATGAGTCTGGCAGAAATATTCATCAAATAGTCATCACAAATCCAAAGAAGTGATGGGAGTTTGAGACATTTATTATGCATACTGAGAGGAGTCATATAAATCAATTTAAAAAAAATGTTTCAAGACAGGCTGTTGCATTTTCGAGGGGTGTTATAGTCATTGAGAATGGTTATAGTATGTAATAGAGGATTTTGTGATATTTACATTTGATTTGATATATAATCTATTAGATCACTTCACAACATGAATTTTACAACTACAGCTGTCAGGAGTAACACACATCCCACCCATGTCATTGTGAGGCCAGGAAGTAGCTCAGTTCCTCTTCTTCATGTCCACAGATGGTTTCGTAGGCATGGGCTAACAAACACCATGACTACAACTTCATTGTGACACTGAAAACACTTTACATTAAAAGGTGAAATGAAATACAGTTTGACAAAGAAAATAATAACAGATCGACATACTCAAAGCAGGACTTTGTTTCGTATCATTTTTTTCATATTTACTTGCCTGTTCTTCAATCATTCAGAATGTAATCAGATTTTGACATTAGAAACACAGTGAATTCTAGTGTTAGTGCAGTAAATAAGACAGGAAATGAATAAAGCGAATGAAGAAATTTCAGCATCTTAATCACTCCCCATAAACCAGTAATATTTTACAAAATAAGGGTGTGAGCATGTTCAGATAAGCATGTTTCCATGATTAACGTCCTTCTGCCCAGATATCACTCACTGAGCCCAGCCTGTGTGCTCAGTCTTCTGAAACAATCACTTCTCACCGTTGTGATTCCAAGCAGGTACTTTAAGCGAGGGGTGGGGGCACATTTAAGTAATTTCAGTAATGACATTACTGTTGGCTCACTTAGATACTTGCCAGATAATGATGCCAAGTATGACAAGCACAACGGAACAAACCATAGCCAGGATGCACATCTTCTTACGGGACTTTTGCTGTGACACAGAAAGCAGAGAGAAAAGCGGTTAATGACATGAGGAACATTACATTTCTGCTGCTCCTCCGTCAAAGCACCAAAATACACAAACACCTGGTAGTAGGCCGCTCTCTGGAGTTGCTCCGCTCCTCGTTCTACGTGGACCTCAGCACTCTCCACGTTGGCCTCAATGCTATCTGTAAGTCAGCAGAGACAGGCACATTATGCGAGAACTAAGTGACATGGACAAACAACGACCCACAATGAAAACACGGTTCACGATTAAATGATTCACCTTGCAAACAAACTACAAAAGACCGCAATGCTGTAACAAAATGAATACAAGTGATCGGCTTGCATCGCTGATGTGACTGTGGTTCAGTTAGTCCAGCTACTGTAGGACTTCTACTGTGGCTTTACAGATCATTTTGTTCCACATGCCCACTGATAATGGCCTCATAAGACGTTTTCAGCAGTTCTGAATGGGTTTAAGAATCCAGCTGTCAGTCAGGGGGTGATACGAGTGAGTTCCAGGAACATTCAGGCTGTCTGCTGTATCTATGCTATCATTTCTGTCTGTCCAGTAATCTGGCTCTGACTGGTAATGTTGTAGAGCCGAGTAATGTAACCAAAATGTTAACATTGCTCCAAACGGTGGGGGGGGTGCGGGTCAGAGTTGAAAAGACTTAAGTTTTCCTTGGGGTCCTGCACAAAAGTCTGCAATCCAAAACCATTTTTCTTTGTTCCACTGTTGCTGCATTTCTCCCAAACAGTGTGTCATTTCCCAATATCCCCTCTCTTAAGACTACAAAGCCTTGTGAAACTCACCAATCATCTCTCCCTGGTCGTGGATCATCACCGCTAGGTCCTTGAAGATCTGGTTTACATCCATGATGTCTGACTGAAATGAATAAATAACACATCTAATCCCACTTGATCCCAGGACAGGAAGATTTAGTCATTTGCAAGAGAGAGAATCTTTTAAACTTTAACTTGCTTCTAAATGCTGTATTGATTTTTAACAATAAATAGTTTTTAAAAGTTATGACAACAAAGAACAAAATTGTGAGAGGAACAATGAATTTTGGGAATTCTTTGACACAACAACTCACCTCGAGCTGTCTGATGTTTGTTTCTCTCTCCTTGATGAGCTCCAGGTCCTCCTCCGTGATGCCGACCTCTTCTGCCTGAGTGGTCGTCTGGCCCCAGTCATCTTGGCTTTACAAAAACAATAGAACAAAATTCAAGAACAGGCATACATCTGTAAATACTGTGTCCAGACAGATTGTGTTATTCTGACTAAAAGAAAATGGACCTCAAGTCACAGTGCTGACATGACCTACAGCTTCTATCCTGGGGCATTTTATGTCATTTTCCAGTGCTTCTAGACCTGGGGGATGTACGACATCTTTTAACATAAACTTAACTATCTTCCTTCTAAGTCTAACATCTGCGAATGTCCCGAAATTTCAATATGTAGAATACACGTTCAATGTGCCAGATGTTTCATGTGAGAGAAAGTTCCTCCCAGAACAACAGCTACACCAGTATGCCTATGGGGAACGTGTGTGTTTTAAAAGATGTCCTGGACAGAAAGTTAAGTGCTCAGGAAAGAGACTAATTGCTGGCCTGAATTCTTGCATTAGTTGTGCAGTGTATACACAGAGATTTTAAGGCCTGATTAAGGCAATCTCAAAATTAGATCTAAAGCCAGCATTGCTTCACTTATTTGGGAAATGAATTCCAGACCTATTCCAGCACTTTCCATCACAAACTTTAAAAATTCTAAACGAGTAAGTTCGACGTACACCTAATACGCTCCAACCTTTTAGCCATTAATTTATTCTTCAGCAAATAACCAGGAATTAACACAGTTGTGACTTTGTAGGCTGACTTGAGCAAATCACTGCCAGCATGCTGTAATCGATCAATGTAACAAATTACAGAAATTCTGTGACTAACGAGATGCCTGAGTGAAATAAATGGAGCTTACTTATCAAAAGAGACAAGCTTTTCATCCCGGGAACCCTCTTCAACCTAAGAAGGATGACACCAACGATAGGAAGGAAACCAACAATATCAGTGACAAGTAGAACATGAACACTTCCATCTGCGCACAGGTATTTGAACGATTGATTGTGCTGGAATAAATTATCGATTGGTCCATCAACTGAAATTATTTAAATAAACCATTCGTGACTGTCGTTATTTATCAAGTAAATATTTCAAAAATTTGCTAGCTACAGTCAATACTGTCAAGTGTAAAATATCTAAAACAGCAAATTATACAAATTCTTCTTCCAACAACGAGCTTCTATTAATGTTCACACGACAGACTTAAAACTGACAGTCTCCAGAAACTTTTACATATATTCTGAATTGTGTGTGTTACCGATATACGCGATCCAGCTCTCGCTCTGGCAACTGACTCCTTTTCCTTCTCTGCTGCACGCCGCTGGACTGCCTGGAAGTTGTTGAGAGCTGCTGAGAAATCATTCATCAACCGGTCCCTCTGAATCTTCTGCTGCCGCTGGAGACCACAGACACGAGAGAAGAGAAAGAATGTAGAATGGCAGGTAGATAGATACGGAGGTTTATATTATGTAAGTCCATTAAATGTATCCAGATAACTTTTGTTAAAGCCATCAGTCTGAACACAATTTTTTTCCATTTATTGTCTTCTTGGTTATGACCCTGGTATACAGGGATTTATTCACTGTAGAATCTCTCGCTGTCAGATTGCATCGTGTCACTGAAACACCATTTTTCCTATTTTCAGGGGTCCAGAATCAGGCTGGACCAAGAGATGAAGAACATTCACAAACATTGTAATGGGGGTGAAGGTCGACCTCAACAAAGGCCTCGCACACAGAAAATATTTTCTTCCACACTACACATCTCTGTGTTTTGACCTGTTCATCTTGATCGCTGCTGCCAAGAAACTTCCACACCTGGTGCTATGCTATCTTCACTATATGCTGACCGAAGGGGGATTTATATTTTACATGAGATTGTGTACGCCGGTATGAAAACTCTAGTCCACCTGTACAAAGATTTGAAGACAGGAGGCTCTGGTGATGCCACATACTTACGGGGCATAATATCAGTAAAATGCAAGGGTACAAATACTTTTTGTAATACGTTACCTCCCACATTATATGAAACGATCTGAACTTATCGCAAACACAATATTTGATACTAATCTGATTTAAGAAATGAATATGGCTGTAACACCACACTAATCTTAACATTAATCTCGGTGTCCAAAGTGACTGCTGACAGGTCATTTTTATTGCTCTTTATTGGATCGTAACCATAAGGGTACTTTGCTCTCTGTTGCAATAAACAGCCCTTCCCAGACACAGTGTTCAATTGTGACAAACTCAATACTCTGTGTTATTTTGAAACAGCTGAAAAGTTATGTTTCTCATGAGTGACATGCGGTTCTATCTGCCTCCAGACCTGTTTTGAGATACGGGGCTTTCAAGCTTTCCCATTCTGGTTAGCTGACCTCTTCGTGAAACAGACATTTCCAACTATTAAAACCATAACTAAGAATATATTAAAAAAAATAAGTCTGCAAGAACATAAAGCATCATTCACTGACTACGTTTATGTGGTTGTTTTCAACCAAAATGGCAGAGATGCCCACAGACACTCACCTGCTCTGAGGGTGATGTGGGCAAAGGGATTGAGCCCAACTCCTTCAGGTGCTTATTGGTCTCTTTTGCAAGTTGGTTAGTATAGTGTTGTATCTGCTGCCTGTGAAAACACCCAGAGACTGATGAGTGTGTTGTTCTTTGACCAGGGTTCCAAGCTAACACCAGCATATCATCCCTGAGGTCATTAATCTTTTAAAATGCTACATCAAAACACTCTTAGCCTGTGGCAAAAACTGTCAGATGACATTTCATTAGTATTACTATGTTTTGAGACAGCAAAGAAAATGGTCTTCATAAAACAAGGATGAAATCTCCGCATTCTCCATTATGGAATAATTGACAACACTTCTTGGAGTGTGGAAATGGCAGATTTAGTAAATAATCGCTGGTGCTGATTATCAAAAAAGGACTGGGATTGTCTTCATTGAATTTGGCAAAATGAGTCTTGTTTTTTGGCTAAGAAGTGGACTTTATTAACAAGGGTAGTGTTGTAACATACAGTCGATCCTGGAGTTCACTGGTGTCCTGTTTGGTCCCCAGTTGGTTCACCATGCTCTTGATCTGAGCAGCTGTCAGGAGAACAAAAAACTGTGATAAGTCTAAAGGGTCTAACGGAGGTTAAGTCAAAAGAGCTAATGACACAGCATTGCTGCAGAAGTACAGTTATAATGTCACTGGTTTTTGAATTTGTTTTTGCAGTTACTCCGCTTCCGTTGTTAAAATGCAAATTCCACTATCCCTGTTAAAATGCAAATTAAAAAAAGACACCATTAATTTTCAGAGGATTTCATTCAAATGCAAACACGTCGTTCTGTGTCAATTACACAAACCAAACTCGATAGTGTCAATAGACGTGTCCAACACCTACTGTTCTGTGTGATCTTCTGGATGTTGGAGCTGCATGTCTGTATGAGGCTGTTGAAGTCTCGTGGCACAGGCCGATAGTTGTCTGATTTGCCGTAGGACATGACTGAAGGAGCGTCTATGAACCTTTACGAATACCTTTGAAAACAACAACAACTGACAATGACACAACGCCTGCACGGGCTTCATATCAACAATAACGTTTACTGCCTGAAAAACTACCAAGACCATGACAAGGCTGACCGAGCCCACCGGCTGTTTGAGTAAAGACTTAAAACACATCCGACAAAATAACTCGTTTTAACACAGGAAGCTAGAAGATGAGCCTCACATTTAGATTTTCAGCATCTGTTGTTCACCAAGTACCTGGCAAATGTACAGATCTACGTTACTGACAGTGTCATTGTTGTATAAATAGGTTGTGCGTGCTTAAAGTTATTCTGCAATGTCCGACTGCTCAACGTTGGCTAGCTTAATGTTAGCTAACCCGCTAACACAGCCAATTAAAACTGCAGCAAGAACAAGTAATTGTACTGGCTTAACATGGATTAGCGGTGACTTTGTAATGAAAGTGGATGTTAGGACATGTCACTTCGACACTGAAGACGGTCAGCACTAGCTTAGCTGTTCTCTGCCGTTATCTAGCGAACATTACAGCATACCGGACAGAATTCCCCTCAGCTGTTTGTTTGTTTATGGCGAAACTGTAAGCTATCCGTTCAAAAGATAAATGACTTTATTGCCTAATAGACGGTCAAAGCAACGGAGGAAACAAATGGCTTTCTATACAAAAGCGTAAAGTAATACTTGCTTTTTGGTTGTTTAAAATAAATACATCAGCGTAGTGTTTTTCCTGTGGTGGTGAGTCTGCTCTTCCGGATTTGTGACGTTAACACGTAATCACGTAATGCAACGCACTGGCGACGTACTGTGGAAGTCGCCAGGCTGTTGCTCCAATTGCAATTAACATAAAAACACCCTAAATATATATATATACAATTTGATTGCATATTGGTTTATGAATTGTACTTTTGTTATAGTTGTTTATTTGAAGATGTGCCTTGTTGTTCTAGAACAGTTTATTTTATCAAATGTTATTGATATTGGTTGAATAAGTTTACCAGGGGTACTAGTTACTAATTACAAAGGAAAGAAACAATGAAGAAAACTCACCCACACCTCATCACACCACTAGATTCACACAGTATTTACTGAATTCAAGTAAATGGTTAATTTAATAGTACAATCTTTCTTTGACGAGCAGCCTTTTGTGTGTTCTCCCTGCTACCTTTGTCGGAACCCGTCCGGCGGGCGGGCGCGGGAGATGTGGCGTACGGAAGACCGCTTTGCCCGGTGTCGCTCGGGGGCCTGAGTCCTTCTGATCGAGGCTCAGCCCGTGGACGGTGTGAGGTGTGAGCCAGTTCATGACAAAATCATCTTTGATGTAATGCAAACCAAGATAAGCGTTGTGGATTGTGGTAGTGCTTTTAAACTAGGCAAATGCCAGATAATCTCATATATTAATCTTTACATACATCATTACTTGATGCCTTCAGACATCCTAAAGTCATATGAGGACAATCTGCTTCCATCACCATATAAAAAGTTGAATTCCTGCAATTTAAGTCCTTTCTTCAGTAGTTATCATCACAAGATGCATGAGAATTCAGCACCAGTCCGTTCCTCTAAAAACTACTTTCATGTATAAATAGAAGCATTACTTTACCATCTATAAATATACATACACATATATACTCACTGAACATTTCCACAGGTCACAGAAAATGACACGAGTAAGAAAAACATAAGCCTTTATTGATCGTGGGAGGAGAAACTTGAGAATTCAAAATATAACAGCCTCACTTTTACAAACTTCCTTTCTATACTTAAAAATACATCATCAGGACTGCAAACAGAAAATTGGAAATAAAGAGTTGTGGGCAAAATACTGGGTTTCAGCAGCAAAGTGCCTCTGGTATGTTTGACAGAATGTAGTCCTGTTGCGTAGAGAAGTCCTCTGACTGCCAATGACAGTCAGTGAGAGCGTCGTACAGTTCTTCACTGACCTCCATGAACTTCTTATTGGCTTCCGTCACATCAAGTTCCAGGCTGGGATCTACAACACATGGGAACTGTTACCACTAACGAACACCGCAGTGATCAAATATGTAAAATAACGATCGCAGTGCTTTCGTGTGCTCCACTATTTTTAATACAAATCACAGATGTGTTTTACAGATCCCAACCCATTCCAAAGCATCACACACTCACCACCTTAATATTGCCCAGAATGGACTACAAATGGACTGAAACCACCTGACCAAAACATAGGAAGTGGAAAGTTTTTTTCTAGGTTTTTCCTGCACAGAGAGCTCAGAGCAATGCATTGTGTGCCACTTTAACTAAGGTAACGTAATGCTTCCCTTCTGAATAGAGGATCTAACAGCCACACTGTCTGTGAGTTAATTCCTGCTTTACTGTAGTGGTTCTCAAACATTTTCCTGTCAGGCCCCTCTGATGATCACCCCTGAGCCCCTGTGCTACAGCTTTGTTTGGTAAGACGTGTATTATCAGACATATAAACTCTCCTATGTCTGTCTAAAATAATTACCATATACATATGCATCATAAACATCACTTCGATTTACAGTTTGCATGTATATTATTATGAATTATTACTGCATTGTCAGCTGGTTGTAGTGCCACAGGAGGAACACTAACATTGCATCACCTTGTGCATGAGGAATTATTTAACCCCAACCTAACACCCACACCCAACACGTGACAGTTTGGTGCACTCCCAACACAATGTGAAAACCAACCAGACCATATGAAAAATTGAAAATGAAACAAATGTTGAGCTCTGGTGCAGACTCGAAAGTGTAGAGTCTTTAATACAAACCTTCTAGTCCATCGTCCTGAACAGCCTCACTTTCCTAAAAAGAGGAAAAGATTTTAGATTTATTTATGTCATGTTAAGGATGAATAAATGTTGGGTCTGTACCCCAACTAAATGATTGAACTAACCTGTGCCGGGGGATATTGTGAGTAATCATACTGTTGTTGATAGTTGTAGCCATATCCTGCTCCACACTGGTCATAACCCCAGGAGGGGTAATAACCAGAATAGGCCTGCTGTTGGTACTGGTTGTACTGGTTGTACTGGTCATAGTTCTGTCTGTATCCTCCTGAGCTGGGCTGCCATGACTTGTTTTCAGTCTGCTGTTGCCTGGACCTTAAACTCAGAGGAACAAACCGTACTTTATTCGAATTCACAAAATAAACAAGTTGCATTCAATAAGGACATATACAGTGTTGAATGTGAGGTCTGTTTCACAGTGGCTGCATAGCAACTCTGAACTTCTGAAGCACTTTCTGTAAAATAGAAGCAACAGGCTCACGTCGGAACCCTGTGCTTGCTGCTGCAGTTCAAAAAACAAAATTAAAGCCAACAACTGAAGGATATATTTTCATGGATGTTTGTACTGTATTTGCAGCACTGAGTATGGGCTCTTACCAGCAGCACAGGAGCTTCTAATGTGAAAGACAAATACTTTCCAGTAGCAGAAGTCATACAGCTGTGTTACACTGTCAGTGTGAAACAGGCGTTACTAGGAACTTACTTGTTTGCAGCTAGGCTCAGTCGCAGTGGTTTGCCACCCAGTCCCACAGCTCCTTGACACTCCTCCAACGCCCGCTTCTGCAGCCTCTCATCTGGAAACTGAACAAAGCCACAGCCCCTACAGCAAAAATAGAACGTCAGAGAAACATTTTGCTTCTACCTGCCAACAGCCTATGTTACTTCATGTAGCTCTGTTAACAGGTCATGTAACACTAACATGATTCATTTTTGGCTTAATGGGCACCATAAACGTGCCAGGGACTATTTTTTCATTATTAAACCAGATGGGGTTCAACCAAATATCACTGGATCCTAACTCCTTGGTGCTATTCTTCGTCATTTTGTGATGCCGATTGCCTTTTTGATCAACGATCTTATAACTTAAAAGAAATTGCGTTGTATGTTGTTAGTTAAGACCTGGCTAAACATCACTAAGCAACAGTAACAGGCACGTGCCTTCCAAATAAAAGGACAAGGCTGAAAATGTTTGTGCACATATCCAGCTTGTCAAAATTGCAGCAGCATTTTGATCCCATTTTAGTGTCCCCTCATTGGCTGGCAGTAAATCTTAGAATTGATATTAAGATGACATATATCTATCTTAACAAATGACAATGCTATCTTATATACTGTGTGATAAAATCAACTCACTTAGAGTTGCCCGTGCTGTCCAGCACCACCTTCCCTCCACGACATGTGGGGTAGCGGTTGTAGAAGAACTCATAAAGCATCCCGTCATCAACATCTGGTGTAAGATCTCCCACGAAAAGAGAATACATCTGACTGCGATAGGTAAAAGAGAAACAAAAGGTCAGTTCCATTTATGAGAAGGACTGCTCTCTGTGTTTATTAGTCTTCTCAAAGCAAATGTCATGTTGCAGGGTTTCAGCTTGAGAACCTGAAATGCTGCTTCCCACAGCTGTACTCACGCATTGTCTTGTTTCCCTAGGGTGGCTCGGTTTAACTTGAATCTTGTGGGCTGTGAGAAATTATAAAAGACGTTAGATTCTACTATAACGTTTCATAGAAATCAATCAAGTCCGATGAGGAAAATAAACAAACGGTACATACCGGAGTGGCACCTGGTAATAATTTTCCATTGATTTTGCGGAGACATCTTTCAGCTGTGGCCTCATCTGTCATCTCAACAAAGCAGTAACCCAGAGCACCCCTGTGCAAACAGCAATGTTAACACAAAAGCAGAATATATGGAAAATTTGAACGTGTTGATTGACAAGTTCTAAACTTAACACATAAGTGAGCAAGTGCTCTAATGTTATTGTCAACATTTTATTATATCAGCTGCGTTGATTTAAGATGACTTCCAAACTACAGTAACTGAACTAACTTCCAAATTACAGAGACAGGATTTTCATCTCTTCGTGAGCATGAAAAAGTCTGTAACAAAGTTCTTTCCATTTCAGATCACAGGGATGCAACTTGACATTTCCACTGGTCAAGGATGCACACTTGACTTTTCCATCTTAACAGAGAGAGAGAGAACTTAAAAGGAAAAGGATAAATAGTCCTAAGACTTTACGGCTTCTCAATTTGCCCTTCAGCACGGGGGG
>OMNV01016238.1:53985-68597 GCA_900303265.1 Brotula barbata | reverse complement strand
GGGGGGGGGCGCAAATGTGGTGTCTTTTGTGACAGAAACCGTCATAGGTTCCTGCTTGATTGGCTCATCAAATGCAGATGCGTCCAACTGCCACCTACGCTGCAGAACCATGTGCCACAATGTCCCAAGCACACAAACAAAACAAAGGCACCCAAATCCAATCCCACAACATTTTTTTAAGCATCATAGCAGCTGTAGAGGATTTTCTCTGTAAAATCTCTCCAGCATCACTTGCAGAAGTGTGTGGAGTTAGAGCATAGGTTTTTCAACCAGTGGTCCGCGACGCCCTGTTGTTAAACTTATTTCGGCAATGTCATTTTGATGCCAGAAGAAGCTACAATATTAGTCAGTTATTAACAATAAATCGAAATAAGATTTTCCAATTTTATACCTCTGTGAGAGAGGGTTTTCCAAACTAGCATACCTTGAGAGTAAATACTGGGTTTGGCTGGAGACAGAACATGATATGAGACTGTGCCTTTCCAACACTGCACTGACAAGAATAGAAGGATTGTACGCAACTCACCATGCCCGTAAATCTCACTAATAGTTTGGAAAGAACTATCCCCACCCCCAACAGCTGTCCTGAGATTAGTTATCAGTCAGCAAGATGGTCCATAGTCCAAAATAAGTTGAAACACCCCTGTGTTGGATGATTATGTTGGAAGACAAAGCACTGAGAAAAACCTGTGAGCGCTAACTATCTATCAGCCAACCTGAGGTTAGAGTTCTCACCCTGTCATCTTGTTGCGTATGATCCGTACACCGACGACCTGTTCCCCCATGGTGGCAAAGGCTCTGATGATAAACTTCTCCTCCATGTAAAGCTCCAACTGCACAGCAACAGAAACACGTTGAAACATTCAGCAGGAACTGAATTACATCGAGCAGGAAGTAACATGAAGTATGAATAAGAAATAATATATTTAGATAATGTTTATTTAGTTTAATTCAGGAATTATCAGGCATTATAGACTGGCTAGGTGTTTTGAGAGTGATTCGCAATGGGCTAGATCAGGTTAGCTAACGCGGTGCTAACATCGATGCCCTTAAAAGTTAGAAGGTTTCCCTCGTAAAAATAGTAAAAAGAACTCACGTTACCCATCCACAGCGTACTCATGGTGGCGGTGTGAATGTTCTGATCTGTTTTTAGGCTGCCTTTATTGAGTATATGCTTTCAGATGCTAGCGTATACTGGAAGTAGCTTAGATTGACTGCAGGATACATACGCAGACATACTAACATAGACCACGTGACTGACTATTGCAGCCGACCGCTTTTAGCGGAAGTGTTTCCGAATGTGACGTCGACGTCGGGGTGAAAACGCGTGAAAACATGGTATTTCTAGTTCAATGGTATAAATAATGCAATAATGCTTGGTTTTAGTTTTATGCAGCGGTATCAGAATGAAGCCAAGTAATGCTCAAAATAAAGGCAGAAATTCCTTTCAATATTTGGCATAATTACTGCGCACACTTCCTGTGACAGTGTGATGTTTCCAAATATATGAAAAACGTTTTCAGAGAGCATTACAAAAGGAACAGTTGAAATCTGTTTTATATTTTAGTAAAAACACTTTCAATTGATAATATTGGTGCACAACCTTATAAGATACTTCTTCTTTCATTTAATTGATAATCGATATTTTGAGGTTAAACTCCATATTTTTTCAGTTCAGCAGTGCACTAATCCACTCCAGACCAGAGATTGTGTTTTACCAGAATAAATCATACATACTACAATTATTATTTCTTGTGCTGAAGGAATGCTGTATGATGTAAGGAATTCAGAACAATTCATTAATGACCTATCTGAACTAAAAAACCCACTGACCATTTGAATGCCATGGGTTAACCACCTCACAGAAAATAAGCAGAAAGTAAACTACCTGCTTTCTGTTATCTTCATGTGGACTTGTATGCAATAGGAATGCAATTCATAACTCTAGAAAGAAATATTTATAGTTCCAGTACACAATCCCAAAGTTTCTTTTATTCCACTGCTCCTTAACATACAGAAGTACAGTAAAAACACCAGCATAGGCGGTGCTGCTCGAGGCTGTAACTATCACTGGCCAGCTTCTAAAACAAAGAAATCCTCCCAACAAACTCATAGTAAATACAACAATTTGCAACATACATTGTAAGCGAATGTTACAATCAATGCATTTAAATCATAGAAATGCTTTTTTGACATGACACTGGACATGAAAGTTTGATCCTTTATTTCACCACAGCTTTTTCATGTCAAAATAACATGTCATTTTTTTTTATTGATCCGTGATTAGAACAGAAAGAATGCCAAATATATGTATTAAATTATAATGCAGATATACGATCATATTCTAAATCAAATAAAATAGTGCATAATTAACATAACACCCCCCCATATAACCCTTTAGCTGTATTATGTCTTGCGTTCTGACGCTCCGTTTACTTCTTCACATAGAGTAGTACACGTAACATTGACTTGCTTATCATTGCATTAAAATGTGATCTCTGTGTGAGGACACTTCATCAATAACGACATCTGATTCTAGACTCAAAATAATGAGGCAGTGAGTGATGTTTTCAACTTGTGGAAGAATTTTATCTTCTGGATATGTCCAAGTTATTTTTATACATGGATAGTTAACAGAGGTCTGGTTTCAGTGTGAATCTGACAACATACCTTTGTGGTTTAACGTGTTAGGTTTCTAATTGCACTACATTCTTCACACATTTACTGCTTGCATTAATATCCGTTCCTCCTTATCTGCACACAGATCACATTTTAATTTGAGGTGCCAGCTGAGCATAAATGATATTAGGATACAATGTCAAACACACAACACGATACATTGAGTAAAGTGCGGCTGACGATCTAGATAATACACATTCACCCACAAATTATATTAAATCTGTAAATATAGTTCCCATTTCAAATGTACAGGTATCACAAGGACATGTTTCAGATAAGCACACAGGTTAAAAGCCAAAGTTACAGTATTCATTTTTTTGAATTAGATATTCAAACATGTGACTACCCAATGGAAAGGATAGCATGATCAAAATATAAGATAAATGAATAGTTTAAACTGCAAACAATTCAACCAGTTAACAAGTGCTTCTTCTTTTAGTTCGACTGGAAAACATCACAGGAAATAACACATACTGTATGCTTAATGCTTGGAATGTGACATCATACACAGATCGGTGTGCAGACCAATTTGCCTGAACCGAATGTCCAATCTAAAATAGTCAGACAATGCTGAATACCCTCTCTAGAGAGGGACAGGAGTATAAGGCAGTGAAAGTGGATTTGCTTCTGTACTGGATGTATTATCTAGAAATGCACAATCATGGACAGATGTGTGATACACTTTAGAAGACAAGGGACAACCTTGATGCAAATTAATTTCAGGCTCGCTATCAAGATGATGACTCCATTCGTATTTTGGTTTTTTAACCTGACAAATCATACAACATACAGTAACATCATTAGAGAGGAAGACCTTCAAGCAAACAAAACGCGGTAATTTCTACTCTCCATACTCACAAAAAGGCTCTGTGGGGATGAGCTGATCATCAGAAAACACTTTTTGTGTCTTCAGATGATATAATCTCATTTTTCATGTTCTTTCCATAGTGTAAAAATGAGGTGAGAGAAAAGCAATAAGCCCTTAATAAGACACAATGATCGGACATACATTCCAGTTAGGAAGACATGTTTACAACTACTCTAACCCCTTAAATTAGACCACAATTTACAGCTAATATGCAGGGTTGTACGCTTCGTTACATTACACATGAAAAGTAATTGTATACAGTGACAAAGTAAAAGGGGACTCTCAAATTCTGGAGGAAAAGGGTGTGTAAAATTTGCGGTGTCCCCCAATAATCATTTAGTTGTAATCCATTTGATTGCCTGTCTAAGTGCCATACCTTGGAAAGTTACGATGGTTAATTGCAAAACTAAAACACCAATTTTGGAATCCGGAAAACCACCCCCGAAAAAAAAAAATACAATGTGTTGAATATAACAACAGAAAAAAGATGAAGATGACCTGTATTGTACAAGCTACTTGTGTGTAAAGAAATGACTAAAGTAAATAATTCTGAAAGACTAAAGTGCAATCAGAGACCCTTTGTGGAACCATACCATATCAAGTCAAACAGACCAATCCACAGCAGGACAAAGAAGACAAAGATGATGAGGTATATGAGCCTGCTGAGCCTAGCTGCTCCTCTCACAGACACACATGCTCACACACACTTTCAGTCCATTTTCTCCTTATGAACCAGCTTGGGGGCATCCACAAAGTCTTGGCCACTAAACAGGATGATAGCAGCTGTAATGGCACTGGCGGCCCCCCAGAACATTGCATATGCCAGAGTCTCCGTCCAGGTGTCCCCTGCAGAGATGATAAAAAACCTGTTTGTTATACTTACACTTACTTTAAGTCTCAATTAAGAAAGAAAATTTTTGGGGTTTTAGCCATCAAATTCTATCACTTCTAAACACCCAAAATTTTGTTCCATTGCTTTAAATCTTAATTTCTATAGATTTTTTTCATTCACATAGATTTATTATTTATATAATTAATAATTTTCATGTCCATCACCTTTTCCATTATTTAAATTTTTTTGATTGTGTCATTTTAAGCTTCAGTTAGTGTCTAGTCTCAATTTTGATTAACTTCATTTTTATTTTTATTCACATTGTTTCAGTTTACATAAGAATAATTACCTCAGCCCCACTAAAAACCAAAAGCAACATGAGTGGACAGCGATCAGCAGAGAAGATGGGACTTACCAGCCATGAGAAGAGAAATGATGCACATCGAAAAGGCCACCAGCATAATTACAGGCAGCTGCAACAAGAAGAGTATTTCGATGAATACAATACACGTAGTGCAGTGACAGTGTTTACTGCTGCAGCTCATAATGATGGGAAAAAACGAAAAGAACTGACCGTGAGGAACTTCCAGTCCCTTGCAACACGAAGAGGGGTGGGTCCATCCGTCTCATCAAGAGCAAAGTTGCCCAGAAATAGATCAATGGAATCCTAAAACCATCAGAACCAGATTAAGACCAGACCAATGCCACCAAAGGATGTCACAGCTGCAGTATCGTGATTGACATTACATCATTATTGAACTTTCACTGCCAAAATGAACACAGCCATTATAAAAACAGTCCATGCTATGTTACTTCTTAGAAAGCCCTTAGACCAGTGTTCATACAGATTGTGTCCATGAACTTCCAAACCTACACGTCCTTTGCAGTGTGTCTATCAGTTGAAAAATGAAAACAGACCATGATTGATTAATGAAGACAAAACATAAAATTTCCTGTCACATTTTACTATAAACGTATTTGCCTGCCATTTTTCTGCCTCCTCAAGCAAGAGCATATTTGTCTACTCCATAAATTCTGTGAATGACAAGCAAGTTTGCATCAGTATGTGGCTTTCAGATGTCACTAGACTATGTTACCATGTTGCCTAACATCAACACCAAGGATTGGCCTGATCTTGATTCTCATCTAATATTACTCTAGGTTACTACAGATCATTAACAGTTTAATACTTTTTTCCATCTGAAACACAACAATCAGAAATGTATATATTTGATAATTTCTTGACTTTTACTAAACTTTTTCCCTCAGTCTGTTTTCCAACTCCTGGGAAACATAATGTGTAAATTCTGTGACTTTTCCAAGATTTCCATAACCATACGACCCACGTCAAATTTACACACGTCACCACTGCACAAAACAGTTCTTAGTCTTTCATAGGCAGGTTCAGAGGAAACAAGTATGTACTAGTTGAAGGAAACATATCTCACTTGTCTGAAGCCATCAGAGAAGTTATTCTTGTAGTAACGGATCATGGAGTTCCAGCCGTCCATTAAGAGTCCCAATTGGGTCCTCTTCCCTGTCCTAATGAAGGAGTGACAACACAGAAACAATGCACATTAAGGAACAACCCAACACCACTTTATGGGTGGGGATTACACATAGCAACACACTGGTTTGTCTTTGCCTTCGAGTGTGGCATGATGATGATGATGATAATGATGCATTACGGTACCTTGTAAAGTCTGTTTTCAAGGCTCCAGTTCCTGCATACTGTACTGCACATGCATTGGCATTGTCAGCCCATGCTAGTTAGAGAGCACACACAAAACACGAGGTCAGTGGTTACAGCTACTTCCTAATCGCTGTGGACATGCTAAAGCTCGAAATAGGGGACCATTACCATTCTTGTAGATTTTCTCAAATTCAGCCTGCTCTTCAATCCGCTGGCCCACATTCAGAACCCCCATCCTCTGTGAACACACAGTCACATAGCAAAAGCTGTATATTAAAATACCTTTACCATTTTGTGTTTTTAACAGTGTTCTGTGCTTAGTTGGCAATAAATTCCAAAATCTTTCTGTGTAATAAGTAAGACTATGACATTATAAACAACTGTTGATCTTACAAGAGTTGTATTGTATTGTATATTATATATTATATCATATTATTAGTGCAGTTAATCCGATTTGGTAAATTATGAACCGCCCTGCAATTTTGGAATTTGGAACAAACATTACATGTCATTAGAAAATTATGACATTACCCTAAATGTCCCGTTTCTTAAAACTTTTTAGCCATAATTTATAAATTTTTGACAGTTTTCCAATCTCTTTTAAATTGTTTGTGTATAACTGCGATGTGTATTTCAAGAGACTGCAGACTGTGTGAGTGTGTGTACTTGGAGCTGAGACTGCAGCGAGCGTCGGGCCAGCAAGCTCTGGATGACGTTGGTCCTGTCCAGGCAGTCCATACAGTTACTTCGGAACACTCCACCCTGCTGGGCCACAGTCTTCCCCTCTGTGTTCACCATGAAATAACTACACACAGAAAATATTTTCAGACCACTGGACAATTCCCAAGAACAGGCAGGAAAATTACCAGCTGCTGGTTAAATTACCTGTATTCATCTTGTGCCTCAGCAACAGCGTCAACTAAGATCTGGAGACGATACCATCTCATGCGGCTGCACTCTTTGTGGAAGTCGAAGGCAATGTAACTACGGACAAAGGAAGGAGTGAAGTTGCTAAAGGCCTCTCACCAGAGCACACATTAACACAGTCAAAACCTCATCAGGATTTTTAGCATTACATTTCCTGACCAATACCAAATGAAGAAATAAATAAAGTAAACAGATTTCTTACTGCTGTAAAGTGAAGCTATTTTCCATAATATTGTATTGTATATTATATATTATATTATTAGTGCAGTTAATCCAATTCAGGTAAATTATGAACCGCTCTGCATTTTTGGAATTTGGAGCACAAACATTACATGTCATCAGAAAATTATTTTCCAACTGGTGAGCTGCATGTGTATTGTGTATTAAAAAGTTTGGCTGAAAGCATTCAGACATCATGGCCCTCCATAGAACATGTGCATAAATACAGCACAAGGTTACAGGAGCACTTACTTGATCATGCTGTTACTCATGTCAGATACCATCTTGGCAAAGGCCTGTTCCAGCGGCTTTTCCGAGCCTTTCTGATTGACCTAGAAGTAAAAAAAAAATCCCAGTTGATGTCTAAGATAGTCTTTCTATGCATTCATTAGTAGATATAAAATAAGGGTATCTCACCAGGTTCAAAATGGTTTGTTTTCCATAAATCAGGACCTGAGAGTCAAAATGCCTCTGGAAACCATCCATCTGAAGAATGAAAAGAATTCAACAATTTGCATTTTCACAAATACATGTTGTAAAAGGTGCTCAAGAAAATGTATGCTCTTACATGGGTACCAGTTTTGGAGATTATAGGTTTCGGTTTGTATTTGAGGTTGGGTCTCTGACTCCAGTAAAAGGGCATGGAGCCTCGGGTCTGTTGGGGAATATTATTTGATGTGAAAATAATTTCTCAATTCGCAGATCTCAGTATTGTAATTCCTGAGTTAAAACTGTGGAGAAAGTTTAGAAAAACAGTGTTCACATGGTTGAGAATTTTAAAAACTTAAAAACTATGGCATCTCTCATACTTGCCTGTACAAATGATGCTCTTGCTCCTTCATACAAGACAATCTGCTCTGTTTCCACAAAGTTAGCAGCATGGCCTTCTGAGTCGATGCCTGTAAAGCAGAAGACGGTAAATATTATCGTGTCCTCCTGCCATGTTGCCAGTGATGTCTTCAACATTTTCAATCTGACTTACATCTCAAAGCTCAAGTATTAGCAGAGACTTCACCTTCACTTTTGTCTATGCTCTTTTGAAATAATATGGATGAATAACATGTACAATCTGGATGCGAGACCTGATTTGGTTTAGGTCCTTGGGCTTTTCAGTGCACAATTTCATCCAAAATCAACACTTAACATTTCAGCAGTTTATCTGCTGGGTTACCTCCTCAATAAGTATTTTTCCCCATACAGATTCAACTTAGATGCCACATGTCTAACTGAACAAGACACTGCTTCATGACATTTTTTCAGGGACTTTTTACCTCTTACATAGTATCTGACTCCAGCCCGGAAGCAGCTTCTCCTGGATATGAGGATCCACTCAAAGATCTTGCCGTTGATACGACATGGCTTCATAACAATGTCTGGTCCGGGAGACTCAAGGATAATCTTTGCTGATGCCCAAATCTGAAACTTCGCTCAATTTATATGACACACAAGTAAAACACATTGCAAGCAAGCAAAGCAACCAGCGAGACACTGATCTCAAAAGGATACAACCGTGAACAATAGGTAGGGCAAACCTATGGAGCTGTGGGGGAAATAATGAGAGGAAAACTCCATTTCAATTCAACACAAAACATTTACTAATATCAGGAATAATTAAGAGCAAATTGGCGTGGGTTGGTTAACTGAGTTACCTCGGGCTGTGCAGCCAATTCTCTCAGGAGATTTCCATTCCACACAAACCTCTGATCTGCCTGAAAACATAATGGGCAACATGACCTCATGAGTAAGCCCAGTTTATTTTGAAAGCACAATATCCCAAATAAAGCCTTAAAGGGGCTTTGACCTGAGTGAACATACAATGCAATCCTTGGACTATAACTTAAAAATATTTACTTTAGTAACAGAGTAATCATATAATCTTATTGCCCATATGAAAACGTGGTTTCAGGGCCTTAAGCAAAGACAACTGCAACTAAAAATGTCCTAAAATATACCAGTCTTCCACATCAAAGGGGGAGGAGTTTTCAGACACATTTGTACGTTTGAGTGTGAGCTGCTTGTTAGCTCCTGCTATAGTTTTTCTATTTGGTTTAAATCAGGACTTTGACAACGACACACCAGAACATTAATTTGTTTTCTTCTGAGTCATTTGGTTGTAATCTCGTTCATGTGCTTCAGATCATTGTCCTGGATCAATAGTCTTCTTCCGGTCACAGATGCATTTTCTTGCAGACTGCAAAATTCATAGTTTCTTCAAAATCACAAGTCTTCCATTTTTTTCCCCATTGGAGATGAAGTCTCGCTCTGTGGTGAAGTGGAATTTAATAAGACGCACAACACATCAACTTATAATCCATCAACCCTGATTAAAAGGAATATTATTTGTTTAGGATCAATTTATGCACCGCTAGTTTATGACAAATTAATTACTGGCACTGATTTACTGAAGGCATTGATATACTTTATATATGTCTGACCAAAAACATTGTATACAATGTCATATTTATGATTTGTTTATGAGTACTTGAAGGCAGAATGAGCTGCTAATTTGGATTTCTCACCCTCTCCAGCAGGCTCATCTCGAGGAAGTCAGGGCTGGTGTTGGACAGCCGCTGCAGAGTGTGTGTCAAGTCATAATCAGTGCAGAAGTAAAAACCATCGGTAGTCAGCACATTGTTAACCATGGACAGGAAGGACTTGTTCTCTTGAACCTAGAGGAGGGCAGAAAACAGCCTTTTAACTATCATGGACGACACAGAATGGAAATGGATATAAAATATCTAAACGCTCCTTAAGGCTTTTAACATATGTGTTGAAAGAATCTTGCAAACACAAATGGGAAGCCTTTTTGTGACTTCCAGTGGCATTTTTACATATTTTATATTTTGCAGTCCTGCTTTTGCTGTTGTTTATTGTACTTATTTTCTACAGCCGATGAGTGCACAATAAAAAGAAAAGATAATGAGTGCTTATTAATGTGAAAGCTGCGAACACCAGATGACTATAGGCTTAGCTAATACTTTTGCACAAGAACTGACTCAACAGTTATTGTGCAGTGCCATCAACAACAACACAGGCAGGCTGCTCATTCAATTATTCAGTAGGTTTAGATGCACTTCAGAATTTTGATTATTCAAACGTCATACAGTATATACAATGAGAAATAATATGTGATTAAAATAAGCACGGTTTGCTTACAGAGAGTAACTGACAGATTATGTGATTGCATATACAAATGTGTGTATTTTTGCCTTTAATCATAAAGACAAACACTCATGAGTAAAGAGTGGATGTGGACTGACCGAGCGATCAAGGAACAGAAGCAGCAGATTAATAATGCACTGCCTACTTCACTGGAATTAGACACTGGTACTGTGATACCAGACAGCAAAGGAGTGACCATGCTGGAACAAGAGATGTACGGTCCCATCAAAATACAGGAAACTCATCCAAACGTCAACATCACACAAATCATAAGCCGTGTCAAAGCGGAAGTCACAAATTCAGAAACCGATTGTTAGGAAATGTGGAGCTGATTCTCTTTTTAACTAAAACTTGCGTATTTTTCTGGCAATCTCACATGTAAGTGGTTGAAAACATAATAAAAAATGACCACAGTAAATTGTTGTCAACATCATCGGAGATGGGGGTGATATTAAGACCAGCTTCAGTAGTCAGAGTGGTTTATTTCAGACAATATTAGGCAACTACATCACGATTAACTTGGTAAATTAAAGTCATGCGTTGTACGAAAAATAGATTAAAAATAATGGATTAAGTAATTGAATTCCACCATTTGGCTCAGGATATAGCCAGATACTAAATTAAAGACAAAAGAAATCATCTTGTCTTCCGTTTTGCCGCTTTTCCATCTACTGTATTGGCATCAATTTGATATGCGTGGGTAAGTCTTTAGACAAGCTTATCATAAACTGATACAAGGGAAAACCGTTAACTCAGTGGGAGTTTGTGATATGTACATATTTTCTCTTTTCAGAGGACTAGAGCAGCCATGTGTTATGTTTGTCTCTGTTTGTTATTCTCTGCTGTGGTTCATCACCTCATGTGTAGAACAGACTACCCATCAGGTGTTATGCATTCAATTTGCGGTGAACAAAGAGAGAAAGGCTAACAGGCCTGTCTGGGGCAGCTCAATGTTGCTGTTTTTCTTGATTACCTGGACCTCTGAGAGATGCAGCAGTGTTTTCTTGTAGGAGATCACATCAAACTCCACAGCCTTCCACACAGCGTGGCCAAGGAGGCTGCCCACATTTCTCTTCCTGGTGATGACAATCAGGTAAACCCCTGTGAAGATGGAGGGTATCGGTCAGTACCAACAGTATAGTGAACAGAGTACTGGCAACGTTGCTGTGGTACCTACCTCCTACAAGACGGATGGTTCCCATGATGCCACAGATAGGTCTTGTGCCTGCTGATGGAGGAACATCCTTTTTACCTGAAACAAATCACACATAACGATGGATGACAAAAAATAACATTCTTCATAAAAAGCTTCAAAAAATGCAACTGAGTTCAGTGGGACATGAAATGAATGCTTGTCCACCCATTCATGTTTGGATTTGATTATCCTCATGCCCATGTCTTTTAAATGACACTGCTGTCATTAAATTCAGATTATCTACCTGTCAGGGTCATTTCATTTGAGACCCTGTCAATGGCCAGGACAGCATCTGCCCCCTCATCACAAGCCTCAACGTAGAACTTCTCTGGGGTTGTGTGCCTGGAGGACAACAAGAGAAGGGTTAGTCTACATGCCAATCATGAAAGAACATTTTCTTAAATGGCAATTAAGTGCTGTGGGCCAAAGACTGTTATCTGTTTGAGATGAAGCTCTGACAAAACGTATGCATCAACACACCAGCACACCGCACGGTGTGCAACACACTGCTGACTCTTGTAGCATTACTGTGCAAAGCCTCATTTTTTCCTAAACAACCGAATCCTATTACCTTATTCTAGCTTGTGTGAACGTAATGCTTCATCACCTTCCCTCTCATCTTCATTTTAACCTTTCCTTCCATACTTTAAGGGTTTGACTCATCTGGAGGTGCTGTTGTCTCTCTTCTTTTCTTCAATAGATAATGAAATGGCGTCAGCTCAGGATAGGCAAATCTTGAATATATGAGAAACTTAAGCAAACACACACTCAACTGGATTGGACAGACACAGTACGATACCACTGAGAGAACCGGTGACTATCCAATCCGATCCATCCACACTGACATTGATATAGCTGTTTTTGCAGTACTGTATACAAGACACTTATCAATGGGATGAAGAAACATAATTAATCTGACATTTAAGAGGCTGGTGTCGTCTAAATTGAGCCTTCTTGAGTGCTGCTGAGCTGTGGTTCACACTATGAATGAGGAATCTTGTAGCAGTATAACTGTATAAGGAGAGGCTTCATCTACAGAAAAGGTTGAACTGATGCTACACGGTCTTTTCAACGTTAACATATCCTTGTTTACTGAATGTAGAAGAACAACAATAGGAGAGTCAGTTTTACCTCAGTAGAAGCCTGTAGCTTGTAATGAATTTATTCAATATTTATATACCATTTCATTTACAAATAATCAAAAGGTTAAACCTGCTTGAATAAAATTCATTCGCATCCTCACCGTGACATATCAGAACAACGGGGTTGGTGAATAAATCGATTTAAAAGAGCTCAAGAGAGGCTTTACTGTCATAGGTACAGAAAATTTCAACCGGCAGCCAAACTGAACTCATTAAATTTCTCTGCTGGAAGCTACACAGGACTTGGAAATTTGTTTAAGATTCACAGCGTATAAACTCCTCAGGCAAATGTGAAGAGCAAGTGTGGCTACAGGAGAAGAGACACAACATCATCAGCTGTTGGAACTGAGGACGCTGCTGTGAAACTGACGAAGGCTGCTTGCCTTCTTCAACAAGTAACTCTCAGAATCCTGAAATTATAAAGGCTCAAATCCTGGAGCAGAAATATGTGACCTCCTCTTAAGCTGCAGTGAAACACTGATGTGACCACACAAACACATCATTGTTAGACTTTCATAATCCACACACATACAGCTTACACCAACAGAATGCATCATTACTGGACGAAGCAAAGAGTAACGGGGCCACACAAATCAAAACGATTCCCTCACGCCAATGAAATCTGGTTTCAATGCTGATAAAATTATGTCATCAAGCAGCTGATTGCCATGTTCTGATAATTTTATGATCAGTGATTTAAAGCCAAGTCAAGTTTATCTGTCCTGACCCATCAAATCTATTTGTCTAGCTTTCACTGGAATTTAAAACAAAACTTGAAAGAGAGAGAGAGCGAAAGATGGACGCATTAAAGGTTACTTCAGACATTAAAAGGTCAAAAACTACTGTCATAGTATCCGTGAGCAAGGCACTGTTCATAGAAGCACTTGTTGTAGAGGGAGACAACAGTTTTCAATCAGGTGATGACTAAAGATGGGTGTGGCTGGAAAAGTGCAGGGAGACTGGACTCATTGACAAACCAGTTCAGCGCGCAGAGAGCCTGTCCATTGTCCATTGTCCATTGGACTGGACAAACACACCACGGTTCACAGTAGTGTGTGTGTGTGTGTGTGTGTGTGTGTGTCTGCGTGTGAGTGGACGGGACAAACACACCACGGTCCACAGTAATGTGTGTGTGTATGTGTATCCCAATAAAAAGCAGTTTGTTCTTCCGTGTTAGCGCTATTACCAGTTGGACAGACGGCATTATCCTCCTCCAGCCTCTGCTGCTAGCTAACTAGCTTCACTAACTTATCGAGCCCAAGGTTCGCTACTAACGGCAAGCTCCTTGTCCTGTCGTTACAGCGCCACACACCTTCGACGAACTTCATACAAAACTGCCATGTTAACGAAAATTCTCCATCACGAAGGGGAGAAAGTTGACTGGTCCCTGCTCAACCAACCGAGCCTTTCTGCGAACCTCTCATCCGAGCAAACCAGTCCGAAATCAAGCATGGCCGTTTCTTCGCTTATCGAGGGAAGTGAAATACATAAAACGAAAAAGCAACTGTATTTTGTTCACTTACAAATTATATCTCTCGTAGGCGGTCGCCATGTTCGCTCCGGTCTGTCTGACCTCAGTGACGACAACGGGAAGAAATGAAGTTGCCAGGTCCGCTACGTGGGAGCCTCCAACCAGCCGCGGCGTGTTACGGCAACTAAACCCCTAAACCTGGCAACCACACACTTCTCACTCTCATTTATTTATTTATTTATTTATTTATTTATTATTATTATTATTATTATTATTATTATTATTATTATTATTATTATTATTATTATTATTATTATTTCCGTCTCCACACTTGTATGTTCAGGCCCATAATGTCTCTATGTTGTGATCAGAAACACTCAGACACACTGTTTTATATACCATGTGTACATAAGTTATTTAGCTT
>OMNV01016238.1:27343-53965 GCA_900303265.1 Brotula barbata | reverse complement strand
TCCATTAGTAATCAATAGCCTGTGATAACTACAAAAACTAAACATTGTCTTTACATTGTTTTCTTTTATCTTTTCAAACTGCCAGTTTAATGCAAGAACGCTGTTTACAGTGTTAAGTGCAGTGCATCAGGGTGAGGCCCCTCTTTCCAGTTGTTTCGTGGCCTTGTCAATCAGTAGCTCTGTTCTGTGGCAAACAGACAATAATGTAAGATCATTAATAACCCAGAGATACATGGGGAGGACATGCCAATTCCACACAAAAAGGACCTGCACTTGTGAAATCTTGCTGCTGTGAGGCAACAGTGCTCTGTCACTACTGTGGTTGCAAGGACATTTTAATAGTCTCCTCCTTTAGTACCAGAATTACAGAGTTTTACACATACATGACATAACCAAGGCTTGTGAACCCAGCGCCTCCACTGGCTGACCTTGTTTTTTGTGTGTCACATTCATTAGACACAACATTGTAAGTGTTGAGGAGAGCAAGTTAATGTTAATATTTAATAACATGTGCCTGGAGTTGGGACAAGGGTGGAGGTATGTGGGGATGGTCAAGATCAGTTTGTAGCCCCCATATAGCTTTGATATGTGAATTTATCCGCCACCTTGAAATAAAGCAACATCAATTCAAGTTACATTCATGTTGATCAAATCATACACCAATACCAATACATATAAAGTGGTTCTTACATATGCTCATTATTCTTTCCTTAACTTAACCTCAAATTGCTCCTGGCAAGCAAGTGGCCTTGCATGGTAAACTCGGCTGTTGGTGTGCAAATGTATGTTTGAATGGGTGAATGTGAGGTGAATATAACAATATAATATATAAATATATACATGCACATGCACACACATACATGCACACACACATATATGTATACACACATACACATACAACAACAACACATTGCTAAATGTCAGGTTTTACAGTCAGTGTGTTGTTGTTGCATGCAACTCCTCCCTGGGAGGAGTTGTGCATGCATATGGCCTGTTTTCGTTATATCTCATGAAACATGTTGATCGGTGTATAAAGAATTGCATTAGTGATGTCATGAGTGTCTCCAGTTGAGAAATGATGAGCTAGCTGAGTGCCATCACCGTTTGAGAGATGCAGTTACACAATTATACCACAAGAGGTCTCCATTGACAAACCCAGTAGACTGAAGCGGAGAGGTATTTAAGATATCACATAGCTCTATATTATAACACATCACACATGCTAAATTTTGTGGACACAATATTTTGTGGTTTTACTGGTATTTTGATACAGTTACAACAAGGGTATCAAAATATATTACCATATATTTTTGCCCATCCCCAGATACAGGGTGGAGGTTATTACGGAAATGGTTGTTGTTCACAACACTCTGCGTGTCACCTTTTACTAAACGGAATGTTAGAGTTACTTTTAAAACTTTGTAACGCCGACAATTATATCAACATGTATAGTGGCATATAGTTCACTATTGTCCTACATTTTATTAATCAACTATGTATCCTGCTAATACCTGCTATGCCATTTTTTAATCTTTCCAACTGTTTTACCACACCTGTCTAATAACCCCATAATACTAAATTTCCTTCCGATTTCCGATATTCTTTTTCTTTGTCTTAGTAATTTCAACTTCAAATTTCTTACACTTCATCTAACATCTGTTGTAACTTCCCCTACAGTTACATGCCTCAAATTTGTAAGTTTTGGTTTATGTAACTGTTACTACTTTCTTCCTTTCTACCTTTCTTCCCCGTCTTTGTCAGGTTTTAACCCCTCCACCCCATTACAGACTTAAAGTTATTACAATACATTTTGCTGTGTATATTGATATTTTCTTTGAGACTATTTTAATCATACTGAAACTCTGAAATGAAGATACCTACCACAATATATCATTATCAGGGTTTAATTATTTTTTTATTGCAGGCACTATTTGGGGCAGCAAAAGCACTTAGTTATTAGTTTTAGTACAGGCATAGTTTAGGACAGCAAGTACACGTGACGACAGCGCCTTTATAAAGCACAGACTAGGTCCTTATCAGTCTCTCTGCTCTCTGCTTGTATTAGCTCTAGTCATTATGGAGAAATGTCTGTTGAAAGTGAAACGCTATTTCACATTAGGTCTAATTATAAAGTAATTTATTTGTAAGTTGACTTAATTCTTTGCTCCGTTAAGTAACGAATCCAAGTGCCGTTATCATCTGCAATGGCTGCTGTTAGTGCAGCACGTGGCGGCCAGAAAGCATCGGTCATCATGGAGGGAGAAAACGGGTTTTGGTCTGGGCCAAGCCTGATGTGTGCAGAAGTCGGTTGAGGTTCGGCCAAAGTTACGCTCCCTTTTGTGTCAAGATCTCCGAAATGACTGGATTCTACAGCCATGAAAAGAGGGTGAGGCCTTGACGCATTTCTTTCGGCTGAGCGGTTGTGAAACCAATATTAAAATGAACCCATAATGCTGCTATGATGATGATCTTAGACTAGAGTCTCTGATTAAACATGAAGTTCTTTCACAGTGCACTGAGTATGCATTTTTACCACTCGATACAAGCTGCAAAGATAAGAATTGTTTGTAATGCAATGATTTGTACCTTTTGCTACTCTGCAGGCATGTGAGCTGGACTCGTGTGAACTGGCTTTTACCTGGTAAGTCTGGGCTGGCTAGCTTTTTCAGTATCTGGGATATGTGGAATGATGATTTCATAGACTAGAGTCTCTGATAAAACGCATGAAGTTGTTTCACAGTGCACTGACCACATTGAAAACCACCATACCAGTGTTTGAGCATGATTAGCCCATTCAGTGAAAATCGTGGCCTTGTTTGTTCTTAGCTCCTGCAGAAGATAGGATAAGATGATCCTTTATTGTCCCACAATGGGGAAATTAGCGATACAATACAAAGTAGATTAATGCATTGTAAATGGAACAGCCTGCATAGACGACGACTCCTACGTCATGATTGAAGGCATCAAATTTCTCATTATGCCTGACATGTGAGATTCATCTGCCCCCAACTGCTGGGCAGATCAACAGTGGACAATATTTTTTTAACTCTGAGCTGTTTCAGCTTGAACTCGAGTAGATGAACTAGTGAACCATGTAGTATACCATAATAAGTTGGGCACCTTTTGTATATATGGGTGCTTTTATCCAGGACTGAAGGTAAACAAAGCTGTGGCTCTCTGGTAGGAAAAACACCTGTAGCACCATGATGAGTGACTTGTTATGACTGTGCTAAATCACTACACTGGTGTGGCCTCTAAGGTGATTAGTCTATTTACTAATCATAAGTTTAGTGATTAATTTGTACTTTTTGTCTTTTCTCAGGTTGGCAGCTGCCTGTATAAATGTAAGTATTAAGAGTTTGTAGCTCGGCTCTTTGACAGATGTTGGTCAATGATGATTCGCTTTTCGGTTCTACTGATTATAAAGTGAAGCTTACTCGCAGCGCACTGAGCCACTAAGATGCTTATCTTCTAGATCCTTGGTAATGTATAGCTTATGGTTTAATCACTTTTCCTGTCTTGCAGGTATGACAGTGGAACAGTCCACACTGCTTGCATGACAGTGGAACAGTCCACACTGCATGCCATCAGATGCCATGAATCGACAAGGTTGGTGTCTGACAACGGGGATGTTTTCAGTTTGTGTATTCTGCTTTTTAGTCACTAGAGTACCTGCTGAATAATTGCCAAGAAATGCTTTTTTTGAATTGCATAATTCTAACCTGGAGAGATTCTAATTACTGCTTTAGTTCTAAATTATATACTGTTTTTTGTGGGGGGTGGGGATAAGAGGGAAAAAGTGGTATGGGTTTTTACCTGATGTCCTGATAACAGCAGTCTCTTTTCAGGTGTCCTTTGTATTGGGGAAGGGATTCTTACCAATGAAGACTTGAGGCGCTCCAGAGATGTCACGTGGTGGAAACATGACTTCTAAGATCCTGGTTTTCCGTCTGTAATGGCTGTACAATGTTTCAAATAAAGTGATAAAAGTCATTTGTCTTTAATACTTTTTTTTCAAAGCTGCTTGTGTACTAATCTAGATGAATTGGTAAAATGCTCTTGAGAGGAGTAACTGAAAGTCCTGCAGTAAATCTACCAATAATTGACTGCTCGTGTTAATGCATACATTATTCAGAATAACATTAAACGAGTGAAGGCTAAACATGTAACTTCTGTACCTGCCCTTGCTCAAATTTAGCAAAATCGTGTGCTCAAGTATTTATAGTTTGACTATTGGAGGTGCAGAGAGCACATATGAAGGGAAAGTGCATGACATTCAACGCACATTTCTATAGTTGCACCACGGAAGCTATGGAAACCTGTTTCCGTGATGTGCAGATCCCTTTTTCCATTAGATACGTCATTTTTTTTTTCTCCTTGAAGCGGAAACTGACCTTCACAATAAACCGATGAAAGAAATTCTTGCGTCGTTTCCACGGCGGTAAAGTTGGGACTTTTATTTTGAAGGTACGGGCTGACCCGGTAGTTCGGGTCCTTTGTTCAGTAGCAGGTTTCATATTAGCGAGCGGGGCGAACAACGATTCCCAATCCGCCTCATCTGAGTAAGGCTAAGGTGTGTGGCAAAACACGTAAAAGCGGCGTTATTTTCATGTCCAACACCAACCAAGCTACGAAGCACCAGCCGAGCTGTCCGTGCAGAGGGTAAGCTTCCTTAGCTAGCTACGTGGACACTTACAGAGGATACATTTCTCATTGTTATCGAAAAGTTCAGATAAATTACGCCAGAAAGATGCAGATAGCAAACATCAAACTGGCTCACGCTAGCGCAAAATCAGAGATAAGCTAGCTCAAACGATTTGTGATGACTTTCAGGGGAAAACAAAGATGTAAGGTGGAAGTAACTATTAAGATGTTGTGTCGGCAGGTACGAGAAGTGGAGGACCGTGAATCTGGACGAACAAATCAAAAATTTGCAGAGGAATTGTGGAGAAGTTCCAGTCAACACCCACGTCACATCACACCTAGCATTGCTAACTTTCACAGCGTTCGTCTCGGTGATCGAAGGCTTTGTCGTCACCGTTGAAGGTCGTCAGGTGAAACAATAGACATGTAGACCAGAGACTTTACATGTCAACACAGTCTTTTCATACTGGGCGTCAAGAGGTTTCAGTTCAAACACACACACACACACACACACACACACACACACACACTCACGGATGTGTGTGTAGCTCGACGAAGCTCGGCCTCAGTGTGTGTCTGAACGAGTGAACCTCCACTGGGTTCATGCTTTTCCTCTGAAGTCATACAGCTCCTCTCTTAACGGAAGCAAGACGAGCTGAGACTTTATTTAATGTCTGCCGATTTTATTCAGTCTAGTTAAGCCCCAAGAGACCCGGTGAGCAAACATGACAGCTGTGGTAGGCAGAGCGTGGGGGTGGCTGCGCTCATGGGGTGGCAGTGCTGTGAGAAGCACACAGGACAAAAACACAGCTGAGGAGCAGAAGGCCAGCAGCAGCCCCAGAGGGTGGACGTCCTGGCTGTGGGGAGGATGGAAACGTGACCAAAGCAGTCCAGTGGAGGAGTACTGGGAGGCACAGGAGAAACTACAGCCCATGGAAATAGAGGAACTTGGCGCAGGAAAACAGGATCTAGAGGTAAAAGTACAAGAAGTGCCAAGATGGTGGGATAAAATTCTTCCAAGCTCCTACCTTTCCTGGGCCACCAAAAGTGATTCCAGTGGTCTCAGACGGAGGAAACACACATGGGACAATGATAATGATGGAGACTGTTCTGATTATGGAACCCCTCCTCCATCTCCTACGCCTCCATCCTCCTTGGTGTCTCCTTTTCGATTCTTTGCACATAGCTGGAAGGTGGAAATTCTGCCCGAGCACTACGAGATCTGCTTCAATTTCCTGCGTCACTTGTTCGATCTGTTTGTCGTTGGCTTCCTGTGGACAGTGTCCCCTCCTACCAAGGTGATACTGGAGGTCTTGGGGGTCCAGGGAGCGCTGCGGCTGTGGTTTCATGGCATGGCCATGTTTTTTGTTTCCACAGTTGGAATGGCAGGATTGCTCTGGTTGATCCAGGAGTACCTTCCTCAGTTTGCTTTAATCTATGGCATTGTGCAAGCATTGGTGATCTCCGTCAGCGTCCGACAGAGTGTGATTTTGGGTGAAGAGGAAGAGAGTGAAGTAAAGACTGATGAGGGCAAGGAAAGTGACGAGATGAAAGAACATAAGGAAAAGCTTGTGTCTGCTGTGGAGAAGATGAAGTCAAGCTAAAGTTTGGGTAAGTGCTTTCATCAATTTGATGTTTTTTATTCACCAGGTCAGTGGTAAATGATTTTCTATGACCTGTGGCACAGATTATCTGTGTGTTATGAATGCAAACAGTGAAAATCCACATGGAGTAAAAAAGCGAGTCAATCTGGTAGGAATCAGATAATTGCCTATGTAGAAATCACATGAACACAGATTGGAGTTTTCAGTTTGCCTGCTGGTGTCTGCCAGCAGCGTTTTTTTTGTTTTTTTCTTGCATAACAAGATCCACAACTATTTGCATTAGCAGTGCCCCCCCCAACAGCTTAAACGTGGGTTAGATAAGATAAACTTTATTGATCCCACTGCGGGGCAAGTCACATGTTACCACATCTCAAAAGTTACAGGTAGAAAAAGGAGTGAGGGATAATATGAGTGGATACAAGATAAAAATATAGGATTAAATCTGTATTATCAAACAAACTAAATAAACTCCATACACCTTTCACGTACTGATACAAGAGACATACATACGTACATGAATGCACACACATACACCTTAACACATAAAGGACAGCAGGTGTGACGCAGCAGAACATCCTGTAACTGCATGTAAGAAACAAACTTTACAGAGAGATGTGTTTTACTGTGAAGCAACAGGAAGTATTGAGTTCCAGTCTGTGGCTACACCGACTGAAGTCCGTGCTCCAAGGTTTTCCCTCTATTCCTGCGCATGTGCAACTTGTTCTGCGTGTTTACCCAGAGAATTTACATGTAACTTAAATTTACATCCAGGACAAAAACATAAAATACAGGCACACTTTCACAATGGCACCAAAAACTGTTCAAAAAACTATTGTCGGCAATATGGGGTTTGGTGTGTTCCAGTGAGTAAACGTAATCAGGGGGTTAAAGCTAAGGTAGGAAGTGTTGGAGCAAACAGGGAGTACGCAGGATTTTGAAAATATACAACCCATAAAAGCGCGTAAAGCATGCACTGACAGATTGCGCATTCACACGTATAATCTCGTTGCGTTAGTGTTGTTCCTCTGTTTTAGTAATTGCCTTGAATTTCTCCTTAATGTCAAGGAGAATCTCTTATTCTGCCACTGTGAAAAAATAAGGAAAAGCTCCTCTGCGTGCCATGGTTTCATTTAAAACCTTGATCAGCCAATCAGAGAGTTGCTAATCAAGGTTTTAAATGTCAATGGACATACCCAGGGACACGAGGGTGTGCAATTATGCTGCGCAATTTGATCCAGCTGCATTAATCAAGTACCTCAGTTGGGTTTAAAAGCACCTCATCAACAAGCTTGGCGTTGACACGATCAGAGGATCGGCAACATGTCATCTGATATTGTACATAGTGAACTAGGTAGAGTGAATACCCCTATGGACAACCAATTCAGGCATACAAACCCCAAGGTTTGTTACCAATAGGTATAGTCTGGTGCAAAGCCAGTTGTAAGAGTAACCCCGTTAAACGTAATCAGGAGGAGGAGGACTAAAGGCCATGGTGGAGGTATGCTGTCTGAGTGCTCCTCTGGTTTTTGTCTATAGCCAAAGCAGCCAGACCATAGAACTCCTTGTTCTCAAAAAACTATTTGAATCAAGAGGAGAAATAAAGAACTCTAGTATTGCATTAGAAGAATTCATTTTTAGTAATTTTAGTTTTAATGATTGTTCTTTGTGATGCACACTGTTAGCAGAGCATGGAACATATGACTCGGCTCTCTTAGCGGGTAGATACAAACGTGTAAGGCCGCTGTGCTATTTTTCCAACTTGTTAATACCAAAAGATGTGTGACATTTTTCTATTAGTGTGTAACCAGAGAGAGAAAATTTAGCCTGAAGCCTCTCCATGTCCTGAATGTGCGCTTCTCTTCTCTTAATCATCCAGTGTACCATCAGAAATGTTCCACTTTTTTACACACCAGAAATGAAGAATGGACAGACGACAGATTTTCAGATTGATGAGAATGTCAAAAAAATCCAGTGTTGAGATGCATTACCAAGGCATAGCTCAGTAGTAGGTCATATTTATTTACCAAAGTAGATGCAGATAAGTATGTGTAACTTTTGGGTGTGTGCATGAAGGTGTCAAAGTTGCTAAATGTCATTCGTTTTTAAAACGAGTAGATTCTAAGCATACACATAGTACACACCTACGGCAACGGCAGACAACATGTATGTGATTTGAACAGCTAGAAGAAGAAATGTTTATTTTGGAGAGAATTGATAATGTCACAAATGTTGGCCAGTTTTATATAAAAGATGACACCACGTGGAGAAGGAGAATCATTTTCACAGTTTGATCCCATTGCAGGAGTGTGAAGTCAGTGGGCTGCAGCCACCAAGGCTCACAGCAGACTCTTACAGGTTTACTACTGATAAAGGGTTTTCACTTAAAATTTTAATTCAAACTGCTTTGTCATTTTTCCACAGGGAGCTGCAGGGGAAAGTAGACGTCAATTCCAGCAGAATCCGGTCTCATCTATGTGTCTGACAGCACACAGAAGAAAAACAGGCACACTATCTGCTTGGGACTGGACAACTACAATTACACTACCATTAGAAAAGCAAGTCACTTTCTGTTCAACACTATTGTTGATAAAAATGTTCCTCATTTGACTATTATTGTTCTAGTTTTAGAATGTTGACATTGATGCCAATAGAAATGATAAATGACAACTTTTGTTGTGGTCAGAAATCTTGGAGTGACGAAAAAGTCAACATCTGTCTCGAGTTAATATGGGACAGCAGGCAGGAGGAAATGCATCATACCAATGCAACGACCTGCATGGACAAAAACAGACCAATGGAAGAGAATGGGGGGGGTCTCACCTGTCATCCTTCAGCAGTAGCACAAAGCCCCATAATTTTTAAGAGTTGACATTATGCTAACACATTAAAGTGCCAGTATGATTATGATAACACCACAAATTAGACAATCCATCAATCAATCAATCAATGTCTAAAGTTCATATGAATAAAGTTTGTATTGGTTAGACAGGCACCAGTTAGCTCAGTAAGTTAAGGTGAAGTGGGATCCAGTGTGAGGTGTGGTTCTGAGTTAACAGCTGCCTGTGGTGCACAGGGGAACAACTAAACCAACTCTGACACAGCAACGTGGCACACCCTGACCCAGTCTTTTCAAGCATGTTTGGAATTATTGGCACAAATCTAAGATGATCTCGTTTACGCAGTCAGTCCCTTAAAGGTCGATGTAAAAAAACATCATCGACATTTGCCTCATTTCTTTGTTTTTTTTTTAAATGCACAGCATAGCACACACACATTCCTTGAACAAGCAGTTCCTCCACATTTGACCCCCTCAGCAACTTATTGTGTATTTAGACTTCATATGAGATTTCTTAAATATTAATTTCATCTGTAGAAAAGTCTTAAACAGTCTGAAGCATATTTCTTTTTAAAATTGAATAAGTTCTTGATTGAACAGTGATTCTGCCACTTGAGAAGAAGAGAAGTGATCTCTTTCTGTGAGAGCAGTTTGGGTTTTTCAACAGAATTCTACCCAGTGGTTTTTCTTGGTTCCCTCATTTTGCAGCCATAAAGGGCGTTGCTGCTTTAGTGACCTTTACTCGATCTTGGTGGTTGCTTCTTGCTTGAACTGTGTAGCCACAAAGATTCTTTGTTGTGTTCGACATATTTTTCGACATTTAATCGTAAAGGGTTTTTCAATGCTTGAGAGGCGTTTCTCTCAGACTTTATTGTGTTCGCAGATTTCGGTCATAAGTCCTTTCAGAGCATGATATTATTGCTTGTTTTAGGAGATATCTGTGTACATATTTCTCTTGATACACTATACCAGCAGAATGTGGACGTGTTCTCTGCGTGTGGATTTGTGTGCCATGCTTGTATGAGGACTTCTAAAAGAATTTAGAGCTATGTAACCATCTGTTTTTAATAGATTTCTCCTGCCTTGGTATGTTTTGTTCCAAAGGCACACATTGAAAGATGGTACACATTAGCACTACGTTTGTAGTATATTAACCACAATTTCTCTTTATGTGCCACTAATATATTTGTGAATTTTTGCAAGTGCATCACAGCCTGTCAGAACGTCAAGAATCTGTTGGGGTTTTTTATAGCAAATGTATATAAGCAGTCAAAGCCCCCGGAAAGTGACACACACAGTCTGTAATTCTTTGCATTTTCCTACACAGAGATATGATGCTATGCTGATAGGCCCTTAAAGGAAGATATTTTTTATAACGAGTCACTATCATACCTAATAAGTGCTGGAGCACTGCAGCCAGCCAACACCGTGTCCCGATCCCTCATACGTAGAGTAAGGGTCTCCACTGCAGCTGTGGTGTATTTATAAGAAGGAAGAAACAAAGGTAGGCGAGTTTTTACTGTACATCTACTTTATGACCACTTTCAACTGATCACTACACTCAGGTGAAAATGCTGTCACTGGATGAATAAAAGTGGTTTCTTTTGTCACATTTCTGCCTTGATTTCTTTTTTCTGAAATCTGTAAAATTACATTGTGATTTGATACATTTATGATCTGTGTAACAGCTGTTGGCAGTCAAGTTGGCACTGGAGGAACAGAGACACAGGTTACAGGGGATCCAACAAGAGGATTTGACTCAAAATGAGATCCTGGTAATTCCTAACTTAATAACGTTCATAGCTTCACATTTTGTAAAGGTTATTCCAGGAATATGTTGCATTAGAATAAAAATCTATCTTTCTTGGGTCTGAATTGATACAAGGAACACCAAGTTCCTCTTCAGAAGAGCTCAAAATCATTCTAAAGCATGTGGTCTGGATTTTCTTGTTAAAAACCTGCTTACTGTAGATATCTTGAAGCTGGTCTTGTTGCATCATGATCTTTTTTACCAGCCTGAGATAACCAAACCAGGCCACATTGATTTGCACCTGACAGATTACACCTGTGGAGACTTCAGAGAAACCACAAATGGGGACAGATGGAGGGAGAAGAGAAAAGAGAGAATGAGGGGGTGCAGCGTTGTGGCCTCTCCGAGGCAACAGGCCCTCTAGAGAAGATGAAGATAGATGGGTCGCTAGTTAGAGCTGGGGGAGGTGTAGGGGGGGCATTATCGACTCATTCAACATGATAATGGGAGTGGATCATCATTTATCTGTTGGTAAGGTGGTGCAGTTTGGCATCATAGTTAAACAGGCACTGTTTTACATCACAGTTCAAAACTTTCATTCACATTAAATCTGCTCTCATATATATATAGATATATAGAGAGAGAGTACGAAATCAATGCACATATGTAACCATGGAGGTGTGGCATAAATTAAGTATAACATCGAACAGGAGTGCTGCTGCCTCACATGATCTGCAGAGGCAGCAGTCACACACACACCTTATCTGCCATGTTAGTTCTGATGTTACACAGCGAGAGGGAGTCATAGAGCCCAGGTCTACAGGATGCTGCTTTGAAATATCGTTGTGTTTTTAGCTGTCTTTTTTTAAATGAATTGGTACAATTTCCTCAAATTTAAAGAAAATCTGTGTAAAACACCTTCCTCGTGGTTTTATTTTGTGTGGAAACACTACATATTGTTTATATTTAGTCACACTGGCTTTTATTTTAAATTCTAGTGAAATGCCCAAAGTTTCCGAAAAAACGACGCGTCCTTGGGCAAACTGTGTAAATTGATTTAGAAATTGCAATGATTTTTGATAAAGTGGTATACTCAATTATTAATGGGATACAAATGTAAACATGCCCTTTAAATGTAACCAGAACCCCTTTAAATACCCATTAACTGTCTGCATTAAAGGGTATTCAATTACCAATTCATTTTCCAGTGTTTAAGTGGTTATTGATGACAAATGACACATTTATTTCTCAACGTAAAGAAATGATAAAAAATTACAGCTAAAAAAAACAAACGTAAAAACAAGAATACAGTTATTTACAAACAGTGGTCCATAGTTTCTGAGCTGACTTAAATGCTAATCCTTGCGTGAAGTGAATGAGTGTTAACATAAACAAACCTCTTCTCATTTGATCATGCTGAGGCTAAAAACTGAAACGTTAACTTGAATTATTTTCACTTTATTCACATCCTTGACTCCACAGCTTCAAATAGACACCCAGAAAATGATTTTGATGCAAAAAATGATTTTGTAGGTCAGTCCATATGTGTATCGTAATGCATCTGAAAATGACAAGTGCACTGCATCAATCAAGCAACCGAAAACCAGCAAAGGATCCACATTGAGTACAGCAAAATGCAGGAGAAGCCTGAAAATCTTCAGAGCTCTGGACTTTGGTGAACAGAAAGATTTGAAGTTGGGTTTTTTTTACAGTGGGACTCCAATACGGACTACTATGGGCAAGCAGATTATACTGATTGAGTCTCAAAGCATGTGCAGCAATAATTCGTTACAGCCTTCTGTAAAAGCTTCCGACATTGGTCCTCACATTGGCTTCGTTGGCATTAGCTTCGAATCTTGCTTTGAATTTGAGTCGACAAGGTATGAATCTTTTCCTTCTCCCGATAAGCCTTGAATCAACGTTTTAGAATAGTTGTGTGCTCATCTCATAACTGCAATGTCACTACACAGGCTGTGGTCAAAAGCGTGTCACATATGAACATTAAGACCAGCAAATAAATTAAAACTGCTGTTATACATATACACAATTCATTTTGATACTTTGTCAAAAGTAAAATACACAGCCAGTATTTTACTGTACATCCTCACCCTGTCTAACCTGAATGTTTAAAACTGCGCTCATATGCTGCGATCATGTGGCACATTAAAGTGATACTCCGGTGATTTACAAAATTTCATGATTTTCACGTCATTCAGACCTGAAGTAGGTCACTGACATTGGGTTTTTTTTGGAAGTTGTAGCATTCTGGAGATATTTGCCATTTACTTTCCAGGTCATGAGGCCTATGAATGGACCCTTATGGATCCCTGGACTATTTCTTCAACAGCGGTAACCTGTGCTAAACAGACTTATGAAGAAGCTTTTACAGGCTTTTCAACACGTTTAGCACAAGACTCCATTCAAACCTTTGGTAAATGACCCAGTAAACACAACAGCTCCAAAATGTTGCATCAAATAAAACAAAAAACCCAATCGCAGTGACCTAGTTCGTACGTAAATGCGCTGAAAGTCATGAAATTTCAAGTTCGAAATTCTTACCTACAGTTGAAAGTGAGATGAGAACAAATCCCCCTGGAATTGGGAGCATGAAGCTTGGGTTTTTCTACAGCCTGCATGTGTAACTGTAACACGTACATGCTACGGCTTCTGTTATACTCCAATATGAAAGGCAGTGAAATCTAATTTTTCCAACCATCATATACACACAAAATTATACTGAAATTAGTATAAATGAACAATGGTGCACTTAGAGTAACAGTCAGATGTTCCATTTCACTACCACATCGAAAACCATCTGCAGCTACTTAAGATGTTCAGATTATCCATTACACTCATCGTGTTCACACACGCTGCACTCCCAGTTGTTTCTGTACAGCTATTATAACAAAAATGCTGAATAAACCATAACATCCCATTTTTTGGTGAATATTCATGACTTATTGCCCGACTGAACTATAAGGTGAGGGATTACACACAGTGTTCCAGCAGTGTTTACATTCAGTAAATTTGCAGACAAATAACCTTCGCTTGTGTTTACTTTGTATCAATATTGATTTATGTGGATTTTAATGTGATTTTGCTACTGAGCAAAAAGATTTATTGCCTTAATCAGATAAGAATTTAAAATTGAAGGTGCACATGGGAACGTGTTAACTGGACATCTTCTTGTTGGAAAAGTCTGCAGTTAATGAACACAAAATGGCTTTGACGTTATAAAAGGATTAGCTCATTCTCGAGGAGTAAATATTAATCTGCTTACTTTCTTAATTTGTTTTTTAAGTTTTAAACTTCTTTAAACTAATTTTGAATAGTGGCTGATTTATACATATTTGCCAAGTATTCTCAAACTGGGGTATGTGTAGCACTGGTGCTACTTGGAGCGCCCCCTGGTGGTATGCAAGATTATCCTGGAAAATTCAAAACAATTCAAATCTATGGGGATTCTATAATGAGGCAGCTAATTAGTCACAAAATAGTTGTTCTTCCTCTTTGTTGGTGAGGCGGTAGTGAGTCGTCGTTTGCTCACAGGTGGAATTTGGCTCAAACTGTTTGATAACTGCTGATTTTTGCTATTAACTGAATGTTAATATTGTTATTATTCTAATCAGTGAATCCTGGTATTTTACCATCTTGGAACCCAACCCTTTAAAATACTGAACTTAAACGTGCTCCTATTCTAGTCAAACAAATAGAAACTAGTGGTCACCTTCAAAAAAAATCTCTAAGGTCTCTACCCGAGCTTTTTCCAAAATATATCTTAAGTGAATGAGATAAAACATGCAAAATGGCTGATATTGAGTTTAAAACAAGTTTAGATGTTGCATAGGCAACATGTTGTACTTTAGACTAATTAGATCATCCATGTTCCTTCCAAGCAGCTTAGAATTTCGGACTTGTGACTGAAACGCAGCATAAGGCCTGCCTGTACCACAGGGATGGGACTAAACACTGGATGCAGCTGCTATGAGAAATTCCTCATATCAGCCTGCAGCGATAACTAATGTGCGTTTGACGCTCCAGAGCTCGGGGGCACTGTCGTCCCACCGCCCCCCGTTTGTCCATGGCCTCTCCTGCCATGACCCAGGATGCAGTGTGCACTCCCACATCCTTCATCGTCGTCATCCTCTCCCTCGCTTTCAGAGGACGACTCTCCAAATTGTCGAGGTTTCTCATAAACACAGCAGCCTGAAACAAATTTAATGGAATTAGAATTGAACAGAACACTGACGACGCCTTCACTGACAACATGATCTTAGTTTTGTAGTTCTATCAACCATTTCAGTGTGACGGCAACAACCGCTCACATAATTATATGGGAAATGAAACTGTTGCATTGAGATGATGGCACTCTTAACGTTCCCAGACAAATCAAAGAGATAATGTCACGAGGGTGAATACTTTATCTTTACTGATAATGTGTTGCGGGGAAAGATTAAGGATGAACAGCCACCTAAAATGAACATTATCAACATTGTCATTTGACACAGGACTTCCTACATCAGGTCAGACACCGTTAATGAAAAATCCCATACACAGATGTGTCTGAAAATTAAGGATCTGTCTAAGTAAATTATAAAACAATACTTACACTTTGAAGACCTCCTCCCCAGATGCTCGTTATCAACCGTATCACTTGACCATTCAACTTTCTTCTCAGTCTTCCTCTTCCTCAACTTGATTGTCAGGCTCCGTCCCTCCTGTAACACAGACAGCTGTTAGCTAAGTCACTGGGCATCAGCCGAGAGAAAGGAGGTCTTAAATAATCATCGGGAGACCATGATCGAGGGAGGCACACCACAGAACATCTCTGCTCACTGACTAAAAAACGTCTTTAAGATTAAACCTCAAGTCCAGCTGCCTTCTACAACGACTGCCCTACACTAAGAGGCAACACTCTTGGAGCCTCAGAGAGCAGGCCTAAGGGAGGAGGACTCCATAAATGCGGTGTGCAAACAGCGGTCCCTCGATAATGTCACCTCATATTTCATACCACACGACTTTGCCAAAGAGCACCACATACCTGTGGGGGCGGCGGCGGGGTGCTGGTTTGAACTGTCTCCGTTATCGTCTCACTTGACGTCCCAGGAACCTCCGCCATCCTGGTGCTGCCCTGCTAACGCTAACGTTAGCTTTGCGATGGAACAGAACCGGAGTCAGCCGTCGGTGAGAGCGAGTGAGTCTGCAGTATGACGTTGGTAAAGCTGCACCGACCCAACTCGGTTCACGAATTGACAAACTGAAGCAACAATGAAATGTTAACCTGAAAAGGATCGGAGCGCTGTGCAGAGATCTGCTAAACACGACGTCAAGCTGCGGCCGTAACACAAGTGGACAGAGGAAGACAGGAAATTAAGCTTCATTTCTTTTAAAACGACGAGAAATGGGACAGTCACGATGTTGCGGAAGAACAAAAGTGTCACCACAAAAAAGTCGCATAATCATATGTGAATATAAATAAGGTGAACCCGGGCATAAGAATCAGTGTTTATGGCTTTCATCAGGAGAATACTGTTACATTTTTCGTCTTATTTTGAAAGTTAGTTGGGACGTCTGTTTTCATAATCACGTTACCTTAACAGCAGCAATGTTGTGGGGAAGAAATTGCCAGACGGACAATTTTCATTTCCGCTTGTCCGTAAATTTGAAACCGTCCGTCATCAAACGACATCCTCATGGGGGAATTCAAGAATTGTAAACGATAACATCGTAAAATCAACTCACAGTTTAGATTTTAATGAATGTACATGGAGTCATAGTATGTGAATTAAATATGTTGTAAGGAAGGTGTAGCTTGAATGGTCGTAGCGGGCATGTATGAGCGTTGTTTGTATTCAGAGCACAGTAAGTGAACTTATTGTGAATGTCATGTCATCGAAGCTAAACGTATTGATCATATCGCTGATTTGTTAAATGTCTACAGTTTTTGTAATTTTTTTATGGTGTGTATTATGTGCTCCTAGTGTCATATTGATCATGTGGAGGGGATGTCGTGTTGTGAATTTGAGGCTGGCAGAGAGAAGAGCAGCCAGACTATGTTCCAGCAATCCACCAAAACCATCCTCTTCCTCTTCATCGAAGCCAAAACACTCTGCAAGGGTCCAGGCAGAGAAGCACAGGCGCAGGACAGACAGGGAGAAGGCAATACTGTCCAATCACAGCAAGGTGAAGGAAAAGACATGCCATAGACTAAATCAGAAAATAAGATATAAAACAAGTAACACCTTTGTATTGTTTGACATAGCAGTCTGTTTTGGCTCATTCTGATTTGGTACAGACTAGGCCATATTAATGTGTCACGTTTCTATTGTTACTGCGATAGGTAGTTCATACAGTATGCAAATTGCTGCAATAGTAATTGTAATCGATGTTAACAAAATGTGGAGTTGGAGAAGGGCATAGCATAAGTTAGCCCCTTGAGGAAATGCATTCAGAGGCAGTTTACTCGAGACTGAAGACGTTTACATGCCTGAATAAATTGAATTGCAATCACATAATCGAGGTCTGATGTTCAGAGCAAGCAGGCTTTGATTTGCTTACACCTGCAAAATTACCCATTTTTCTCATATCACTTGGAATTAACATCGGTGCAAGAATAGCAAGTCTATGTGCACGAGTTTACGAATATAATTTCTGCACCATTGAAACAGTCTGATCGGGAAATTATCCAGTTACTGACTGAATAGTTATTAGTTATTGATCTAGTTATTGAGTGAATGTTCAATTGTGTGACACTGTGTGAAGATACCCAATGTGTGTTGTTTCCATTTTCTGAGTTGAACATTTAACACCCATAATGTGTTTATATTATCAGACAACACAGTATCGTGTGGACATGTATGATAGAATATATGCAAAAATAGTTGAGATGCTAACTTAATTCATGCAGTTAGCAATCAATCTGTATACTCAAATCATTTTAAAATGTTTTGTGTCCTTTTTTGTGTTGACATATTTTGGTGTTGTCCTAATGTTCATTAGAAAACAAACACTGGCCCTCTTTGAAGGTCCATATGAATTCCGCTCGTGTGGTTTTTTTTTTTGTAGCTCTGATGGGCTTTTTTCTTGCAGGAGGCTGAAAATGAAGAAGTTAAATGGAGAGAGAAGGAGAGAATAGCATACACTCCTCAAACACCTCCAGGGCAGAAGAAAGGTAGTGAAAGTTCAACTTTATTTTTCTCCAAAGGGCAATTGGTTGTTAACCTAAAGGACATATTAAGCCATAAGGCACAAAATAAAAGTCAATGGAACAATACCCACATGTTATCGTAAATGTAGCTTTTATATGTTAAATGGACACTTACAACTAGTACTGTAAAAAGTCAAACTGTTGACACTGCCAACACCAATGAACTCCATACTAGAGATAGTACACTGCATCAACAATCATCCTCATCATCATCATCATCATCAGGCCCAGCCCAAAAAAGCCAAAACTACAGGGGCTCTCATACCTCCACCAGGTTCCCAAAAGCCCTACTATTTTTATTAATGGTCCGCCGTGAGAAAATCAGAATCAGAAATTTGATCCGTTTATTATAATGATAGATACATTTTTTATTTCAAAATAAAAGTCAATTTGGATATTTCCATTGTCTTTCCAATGAAACTGATAGTAAATTGTAAAATGTTGTGTGATGGCAATAATAATAGGAAATGAGTAATCACCTCCCTCATAGTGTGTGCACCTCTAGTTATGCAAAGTATTTTTGTTCTTCTCTGGCAGACACCAGCGTGCCTTTCCCATCCTCCTACTGTCCAGAGTATGTGGAGTCAAGTTGGTATCAGTGGTGGGAAAAAGAGGGATTCTTCAGGCCGGAGCAACATGTAAGATTTTCACTTTTATGTTGGTCATGTTGTCTGTCCTCCAATGTGCCTCCATTATGTGTGTAAAATGACGTATGTTGTATAAGTGTGCCTCTGGTATCTTTACAGGAGAGACTGGCTCATGCTGTGGATCAGACCTTCTCTCTGTGCATCCCTCCACCCAATGTGACGGGCACTCTGCACCTGGGCCACGCTCTGACTGTAGCCATAGAGGACACCCTGGTTCGATGGTAAACACCATCAACATACACAAAAGATGATGCATGAAATCTGATTTTTTTTCCTGATTCATTGATTTTTATAGATTGATGAGGATGATTTTTCCCTTCCTGTAGGAGGAGGATGCAGGGATACAAAGTAGTGTGGGTACCTGGCTGTGACCATGCAGGCATTGCGACACAGGTAAGGTGATTTTCCTGTCTTTCCTCTTTCATCAAGTTCACTAGTTTTCCTTTTTCTTCATACCTCTGGTCTTATTGTGTTTATTGTCTGTCTCTTAGACAGTTGTGGAGAGGAGATTGCTGACGAAAGAAGGAAAGAGTAGACGAGACTTCACCAGAGAAGAGTTTTTACACGAGGTGTGGAAATGGAAGAATGAGTGAGTCCTTACATCCCTTCCGCTATATAACCGAAGGACTCTCTGGTGTTTTGTTTACAGAGTTGATCATGTTTGTTTTGTTTTCATTTTTAGGAAGGGAGAGGAGATCTATGAGCAGCTGAGGAAGCTTGGATCCTCTCTGGACTGGGAGAGAGCCTGCTTTACAATGGATCCAGTAAGACACCGCTTTGTCTTTTACAAATGTCTCATTTTGAGTATTCCATGGAGTGATACTTAAATGTAATTTTGCTACAGTTTTTGGCAGGAGATGCAATTTCCATCAATTGTTGAAGCATCATATTGAAGTATTCAGTATCAGTATTCTGGTCTCAGTATCTCCCACCATGTGCCAGTGTAATAAATCAGTATTTGGATACCGTAGGGGCCAAGCTTTCAGATTCCCATGTTCTATTATTTAGAAGTATCCTTAGCTGCAATATGTAGAAAAAACTGAAACCTACAGTGTTCACCAACATCTTCATCATTTTGATAATAATTTGCTGGTTAGTCATGAGTATGTTTGTAACTGTTGGTTTGTTGTGCAGGCTTTCAGCAGAGCAGTGACCGAGGCTTTTGTCAGGCTGAGCGACTCAGGCCTGATTTATCGCTCTGAGGCGCTCGTCAACTGGAGCTGTGCTTTGGAATCTGCCATCTCTGACATAGAGGTATGAAACCTCAATATGAGGGTCAACAAAAATGTACACCTACAATAATTGTTGAACTTATGCCATGAAACTGACCTGCTCCTTGGCAGGTTTATTTCAGGTAAACGTAAGCAAGAGTTAACTGTGTAGCTGTAGCAAATTTTTTCACTGTGGCTTTGTCGTCAGGTTGATTCTTGTGAGCTGTCTGGGAGGACCATGATGTCGGTTCCTGGTTATGAAAACAAGGTGGAGTTTGGAACAATGGTTTCCTTTGCATATCCTGTGGAAGGCCATGGTGAGTGTTTGCGACTGTTTTTGTTCCATATTCTCTGAACTGTTCTGAATACAGTGAGATTGTCCCTGTTTTTAGATGGAGAGGTAACAGTTTCCACAACCCGCCCTGAGACCATGCTGGGAGATGTGGCTGTAGCTGTTCACCCTGATGATCCTCGATTCCAGGTGAATACCAGCGAGAAGAGGCTCTAATGGCAGGAGTGTTTGGGAGATCACTGAATTTAGAAAAACATATTTCTGATCAGTGAATGTGAGAGTTGGTGAATTCCTATTAGGAGGAATCTGAATTTCAAATTATTTTGCATACTTATTACTAGACATGTATTATTATTATTATTATTATTATTATTAAGTGGTAATACTGGTGGAAAATAGACTGATAACGTCAACACAGAAACAGTTGTAGTTTAATTAACACACACACAGGAACAGACCATTATTATCAGAATCAATTTAAAGTGTGTTTTTAATAGCAGAACAAAACGAAATAACAACAAAAGAGATTGAGCGTCTCCAAATCAGTTTATTATGGATTTTATTGCCTCTCATTGGAATCAAACTGCAGTAAAGGCTGTAGTACAATACACAGACAGTGTACAGTGTACAAGCTGATATTCTCTTTTGAAACCAGCCAGGCAGTGTTGCCATGAGGGGTTGTCTTGTTATAGTTCTAGCCACAAAAGTTATGTGGAAACTTGAAGTAACTGATTCATATTATTCATAATTCCAGCAGGTCTCTGGCAGCAGGATTACCAAGGACTCTCTTCCAGCAAAACTGAACAGTGGTGCCTTACTTAACTGTTGGGATAACAAACCTATCTCAATCAAATCAGTCCACACATGCATAAGCTTATGTCTTAATGGTCATAAAGAACACTTAAATTGATGATAATGCCATAGAGCCGCATAAGGGTTTGTTGATCATCCATGGTGTTGGAGAACCATTTCACATCGCAGGCACCCGTCAGAACACACTGTTAAGATAACCACCGTCATATTGTTGTCTCTACTTGGTGCTGTGTTCCAGTCTCTTCATGGGAAGCAGTGCAGACACCCCTTCACCAACAGACTATTACCCATCGTCACGGACACTATGGTGGACATGGAGCTGGGAACAGGTACCCGCAGCATTATTTCCATCATACACACCGGCCTGACACAGTCTGTGGTTGCATTTATAGCATTCTATCTGAACATGTACAGTGGTTCTGAATGTTGGGTTTTAGAAATATATTTGTAAGGTGTCCTGTTGTCTGAGATCCCTGTCTCCTGTGTTTTTTTTAGGCGCCGTGAAGGTCACTCCAGCTCATGACCACACTGACCTCCTGCTCTCACAGAGACACCAGCTGCCTCGTCTCACTGTGATTAGCGGGGATGGGACAATGACGCCTCTATGTGGACAGTGGCTTGAGGTGCATGAACATGCCTAACATTTTGGTTTGCACAAGTAAAATGAATGAATATATGGATGGGTGGATGGGTGGATTGGTGGGTGTATAATGGTGCTTTATAGAGGTTGTGTTATTGTAAATAGGATATATAGTGATAGATGGTGTCCAATCGGTCAATATGGATTGATTTTGATATGTTTATTTTGGAAACTTGCTAAATATATGCCAAATATATCCACTGATGTGTTTTTAAAATCAGATGATTGATTGTGAGTGGAATAAAATGAAATGAGCTATAGCTTCTCATGCCTTTATATGTTTTATTCAAGGGGGTGAAGCGGTTTGATGCCAGACAGCGAGTATTGGATGCCCTGGCTGATAAGAAGCTGCTGAGAGGAAAGACTGACCATGCCATGACCATACCAATTTGCAGGTAGAAAAAGAAACTCAGTCCTGCCAGACTACGTCTCTTTTCCACTGTGTTCATCTGTTTGTGCTGATGCGAGGGTTTAAGCGGCAAAGTGCAAAGACAGAAAATGATAAATCCGATATCAAAGTATGAATTACATGAGTATATTTCTGTGAGTGTGTGCAAATGTTGTCCTTGTTGCGGTTTGTTGTGCTAAGTTGTAAGTGAAATATTGATTCGCACTGCATTAGTCTGACAACCTTGGCAACTTGTGGGTTCAGGTCCTTTAACAATTTACTTACTGAGAAATCCCAACAGCAATTCCTGTGATATCACATTAACTACTTACGCCCAGAAAAATAAGTCTACACAGTTCACACAGTCTCAGTAATTATCTGTTTTTTTCTGTTGACACTTATATCTTAGAATCGTGGGTAAAATTGGGTCGACTTGTTAAATATCTTGCTTTCCTTTTGCCTTAAATAAACAGGACTATGGAGGCTATATTATAGCGTTTACAGGCATCTATGTCTCTGTCTTTCTGCCTTGTCACAGTCGTTCGGGCGACATCATTGAGCCTCTACTAAAGAAGCAGTGGTTCATACGATGTGATGAAATGGCCAAAAGAGCAATACAGGTAACCTGATGTCGATCTACAGACCAGATGTCTAGATGAAGTTGAATTATTCGTTGCTGTCTACACATGACAAATGGCAGCCACGGATTATTTATTTATTTTACTGATATGATTGATGATGGTTCCAATCCGAACTATGCTAATTTCGTGTTGAGCCGCTTGAGTTGTACATCACACAAACATCATTCAGCTGTTTACAGAGACTCTTACCACAGAGCTCTCCTTCAATGCCGCCAGAGGGTGCAGTGCGTCACGTGGCCCTAATGTCCATGAAAACGGGAACATTTATTTGACAGTGACAATGGTGATCTCTCTCTCTCCCTCTCAGGCAGTGGAGGATGGACAACTGGAAATCATCCCTCACTTCTACACGAAAACATGGAAGAACTGGCTGTCCAACATCAGGTAGCCTGTCCTTAATTATCACTCAGAAATATCATGTCTATGAAGAATGGCGTGATGAGGAACAATGCTGATTTGTGTCATCACCAGAGGGCTGATACAAAATGACAATGACAATGACAATGACACCATTCTGATGATGAATGAATGTGTCTTTGTTTTTACACACAAAGTAACTGTTTATTTCCCCTTTTTCAGTGATTGGTGCGTTTCCAGGCAACTTTGGTGGGGACATCAGATCCCTGCTTACCAAGTGAAGCTTCCCAATTCTACTCATAAACAAGAACCTGTACGTGATTTGTAAAGAGAAATGCTGTTGTGAAATAATGTGCTCATATCGATTATAATTATTGTGATTTAGCAGCTCACTAAGGCTGATTGAGTGAGGTTTTTACAGAACACACTAGACTGATTTTACTCTTTAGAAAGCAGTAGAGTCGTCTATGCTAGTCCAGGATTGAGCCAATAGGAACTTAAGCATTCCAGACTCTGAATATATCTGTGTGTTCTGTTGTGTTGTTTCTGATAGGAGCTTTGGGTTTGGGGAAGGACCGAGGAAGAAGCCAGACAGCGTGCTACTGCTCAATATGGAGTGAAGTCTGAGGACATCACATTGATTCAGGGTGACTCACCAGCATGTTAATACCACCACCATCCTCAATGACTTTGTATACAAGCCAAGGCAGCATAACATTCACGTAGGATGGTAGAATGTATGCAATTGAGTCCTCCTCTTTGTTGAAGACAACATCACCACCCTTCTACTTGTATCTCACTTGATGTCATCACATCATCAATGAAGATTGACCTTGACCCGTTTGTGGTTTGCTATTAGAAAAGGTGTTAGAATAATTGGCACTGTTGAAATAAGGTCCTTCAAGTCTATCTTTGGTTTTCTTATTCAAATCTACCTGTGGCCTAATTTGGATCAACTGTTGGGCATGAAAGGGTGTGTTCATCTTAGAATTACAATGAGGACGGTGTGAGTGTTAGCTACATACAGTGAAATTTACATGTGCATAAATACTATAAATGAATCTCTAAACTGCTATAAAGTCTTGTTAACACTAGCAGTGCTATGTAGCATATTTGTCTCAATGTGTGTATTCTGTCTGTCTGTCAGACCCTGATGTTCTGGATACGTGGTTCTCCTCTGGACTTTTCCCTTTTGCCATGCTGGGATGGCCTGAGCAGGTACTTGGTCTCCTCTGCATTAAACACACCCACCTGTCCACTCCTCTGTTTGTTCTAACCTCCGTCTCACTCCCCATAGACCAGCGACCTTCAGCTGTACTACCCCAATTCTATTCTGGAAACAGGCAGCGACCTGATCTTCTTCTGGGTGGCGAGGATGGTGATGCTGGGTACCGAGTTGACAGGCCAGGTCCCTTTTAAACAGGTGATTTTACTTTAGCAAGTCTAAAATCAAAAAGCATTTAGAAATACTTCACGCGCTGTAAAATTGTATCCATTGATCACACATCTGACTTCTGTCTCTCCTCTCAGGTTCTGTTTCACTCTCTGGTCAGGGATAAACATGGCAGGAAAATGAGCAAATCACTGGGAAACGTCATCGACCCATTAGATGTCATACATGGCATCTCTCTGGAGGTAAGAGACACTTTCTAACTCTTCCCGTCTGTATCATGATAAAGCAGAAATGGCAAAAAAAAATTCTTTAATTACATTTGGCTTAATTGCAGTGCAGTACTAAATAATTAGTCTGCATCTAAGCTTCATAACACCACCCAGAGACATGTCTGCAATCCATAATGTTTTTAAATTCCATTTATTTTTCATCTCAGAGGCTTCAGGAGAAAGTGAAGGCAGGAAACCTGGACCCCAGGGAACAGATGGTTGCCATGGAAGCACAGGTCAGCCACTCCCTCCCAGATAAGTTTTTCCTCTGGCTGACAGAGCATAATCGTTACTTGTCCTCTTTTTTCCGTCTGAACCTCCTGCTTACCACAGAGAAAAGACTTCCCCAAAGGAATCCCTCAGTGTGGGACAGATGCTCTGAGATTCGCCTTGTGTTCTCACAAGATGCAGGGTGAGTGACTGTCATCTCTGCATGTGTGTGTATGTGAGAGACAGATGATATAATTGTATTATCGTGATACTTTATTAGTATTATAACACAAATTAGTTTGACAGGTGTCCTCGGTCTCCTAAAGAGCAGTGTATTTAACTTTTACCACTCTTTGTTTGTCTCTGTGTTTGTCCTTCAGGCGAGGACATCAGTCTGTCGGTCTCCCAGATCCTGAGCTGCAGACATTTCTGTAATAAAATGTGGCAGACAGTGCGGTTCACACTGGGAGTTTTGGCTGATGGCAGAACACATGTGGGGACACTGGAAGAGGTGAAGCAAAAACAAAACAAACACGCAGCAGATGGTAGAGCTAAGTTATGTTTATTGGTACAAAGACTTAGCTCGTCATGTTATTGTCAAAGTGACACATAACTTTTATAGTACAATTCAGTAAAATTTACAATGATCTCTGTTCACTTATGTTAAGTCAATGTTAATCCTCATTTTTAAAATATCTGTCCACGTTCCAGGTGCAGGCGTTCATTTACCTTTACAATTCATGATATATAATAACTTCATTACAGAGTAAATGGGAAGATTAGGGGTGATGTTTTTAACACAGGAGTTTACTTGCTGAATGTGTACAAATTGTATTTGTAACTGGATAGTTGTAACAGAGATCCTGTCACAGTATGATATATATATTAAATACTTACATTAAGAGGTTTGGAAGATTAAATGTCATCACGATCACAAAGCTGTATCATTGTAACGTATTGTGAGACTGAGAATGTTCTGAATTGATTCAACACTTGCCCTTAGACTCAACGTTATTAAATCATATTCTACTGAGCTCGCTCTAGTCTCATTGTAGTGCAATGTAAGTAAACATCAGTTAGAGCATGCCACCTCTGCATACATTTTGAGGGACCTGTATCTGACACCACGAAAACAACTCTGCCTTTAAGTGCACATTCAATAGCATCAACAACAAAAGTGATCCACATGTGCTCATGATCAACAACATAATTTTCCAGGAAAAGCTGGGTTGTAATTCCCACCAGCTTGTGTGGAAGCTTCTCCATGTATGTTTAATAAATGTACAGTTTCCATGTCTGTCCACCATCAGCTATGAATCAGAACTGGGCCCACTTATGGAGGTGGAGCAAATCTGACATTGTTAAGACATTGTGTTTGCCTGTCTCGTTTTCAGACACGTCCTCTGAGCAGTATGGACCGCTGGCTGTGCTCTAAACTCTACAGCACCGTTGTCCAGTGTGAGCGAGGCTTTGCAGCCTACGAGCTGCACGCTGTCACCGCCGCTCTGTATTCATTCTGGGTCCACAATCTCTGTGACGTCTACATGGTGAGCTGCAGATGAAGCTGAACACGCTGCATATTTTGTTTCTCTCACGTATTCTGTCCTGAACCTGAGTGGAAACACAATTCAAAGTGTTTAGTTAGGTTTTATATGTAGAGTAGGTAATGTTGGAGTAAGCAGGCAGTAAGCAGGATTTTGAAAGTATGCACCCATAAACC